>VZUA01010126.1:0-10133 GCA_013401035.1 Horornis vulcanius | reverse complement strand
AAGAAAAGAAAAGAAAAGAAAAATCCCCAACTTTTAATTGTTCTCCTTCAGCATACATTGTTCTCTTGAAATGTGCAATGTGCAAGAAGCATGTCAGTTAATTCACATTGGATATTTCAAATGGATTCCTACAAAATATATTATTAACCCGGTGATAATTAAAAAGAGCATATTCTCCATTCATTACAGCAAAAATTATGTTCAGATAAGGCTAACTAATTTGTGTGTTCTTCCAACCTCCATTTCCTAATATACAGAACTCCAAGTCTGTTTTCAGGTTGACTGGTGGATTTGATTGACTTTGGGGAAACATGCAAAAACTAGGCTATTAGTAAAACAAGGGAGCCTTCCAAAGCAATTTCACAAGGTGAATGATCCTAAAAGACAGACTTGGTAACAGCTGTGCTTACAAAATCATCATCAATAATCCACAGCTAAGCAAAAAAAAAAAAAAAAAAAAAAAAAAAANAAAAAAAAAAAAAAAAAAAAAGCAACCAAAAGACAGTCTTAGAAGACTGATGGAGAAACTTTGCCTGGTGCACAATAAGTCATACTTATACCAATGCTCTGGAAAGGAGCATTTTTTATACTGGGATTTGCTTTGACTACAGGCAGTTTATAATCATAAGGGGCTTCCAAAGGTCCACCACAGCAAATGGATTGCCTTCTTTTGACTTTACTGGAGCCCCAGGAGAAAGAACATGGGCATTTTGCTTTTAAATTTCACAATGCCAGTCTAAGTAAAAATTTTTTTAAGGAATCTCTTTAGCAGCTACTTTACAGTGCACTGTAACTTTACTGTCAAGAGAAATTTTCAGTCTTTGTGCACCCAATACTGATTTGGCTAGGTTATTGAAAATGTCTGAATAAGAACTATCAGGCTTTGTATTAAAAAAATAGTTTAGTGGAAATAATACTAAAGCATTTCTATGTCTTCCTATTCTGTTAGTCACTGGATGAGGCCAAGATACCTCACTGGATTCCAGGATAAATTAAAATGTCTGTTTAAATTTTCAGATAGCTTGTGAATATATTAATTATATTTTAATATTTTCTATTAAATATAAACTGTCACTTGAGCTACATATTTCAATTTCAGTTTCAAGACAAATATACATCTTTCTGTAAAGTCCAAGTCATTGGACTCCAGGGGAAAGCTTGGAAGAATTGAGGAAGTGAAATTTTATCCTAAGCTCAGGCAAAAGTCCTTTTTTTCTACACAGCCTGTTATCCAGCCCTCCATGATACTTGCCTGTCATTCCTCACCACTGAAATCCCTGAAAAAGGATCTAGCATTTGGATCCTGACAAATTTCATCTCATGCTTTAGTGCTGGGTCTTACAGCAGTTGGCCAGAGGCAGCTCAATGGCACAAGGATAGGGATGAGGCAGGTGCAGGTAGATCCTCTTCTCTGCCAGTTTCTCCAGTGGCTACCAGTGGCAATTGGGAAGGGGGACTGCTTCTTCTTGGGGGCAAATGTTGGTTGTGAGTACTGAGACTTGGAAATATTATTTGTATTTTGAAAGGAAATGTGGCAAATAAAAGTTATTACACAGTGAAGAGGATGTCTACATATGTCAAGTACTCACAATGCCAGCACACTGAAACATTAAGCTGGATTCCCTAGGCTGTAGAGGATTGTCTTTTCTATTGTTTCACATGCAGAAAAATTATTTTTACATCCATTGGAAAAGTGTGCCTTTTAGCATCTTTGTGTTTTATGAAATCAGACCTGAAAAAATATTTCTCCCCTCTTTAAAATCAGAGCATCTTTTTCTGCCTAGATTTACACAAAGCTATAAAACCTTGACTTCTCTGAGAAACTCCCTCTCATGGCCAAAAGATCTTAGCAACTGAGCAGAAATTCCTGAAAAACCTTTTGGGGAAAGATGCAATATCATGCCACATCAAGAAATCTCACAGTCCAATCTTCTAGTTTTCCATTTAGCTCTAGAAGGAAAAATTAAAAGGCCGTGATGTGCAGGATGCCCAAGAGTAATTGGCAACTACCACCTCTGCCACCATAGTACATATGCTCAGAACTCTTGAACATTAGTGACTCCTCATTTTGGGTTTCCAGAGATTAAATTGGCCAAAATCACACATCACTTTTGAAAATCATATTTACAATACACTGAGCTTAGAAGGATAAAATTAAAGGGAAAAGAAAAAAAAAGAAAAAAAGAAAAAAGATGGAAAAAAGGGCTTCAGGATTTCCTTTTATAATAGAAAATAAAAATAAAAGATGGCATATGTACCCACTTCAGAAGTACAAATCCTACTTTTTCACAGGTCAATATAAAATATAAAGTGAAGTAAAACCACTCACACCAGATCTATTTCAGTTTGTGATGCTCCCTGCTGTCATGCTCTTCAAGCCAGGCGCAGAATTCATGATAGCAAATTGCACATACCCATGTTGTGGCCATCAGCAGAGGGATCTAACAGTAGTGCTCAGGAGAGCTAGCACATTGTACATTTAGTAATGTGATGGTTTTAGGTTGTTAATGAAGACAGGAACACATCTCCAAATTGATCTGTTCCCTACAAGTAGGCTCTTTTTTTGTGAATTTCATTCCCAGAGCTTGAAGACATCCCATGCACATGTGCACTCTGTTTGGGCATTTTCTAAAAAAACCTGCCTGCTTGTCCTTCCAGACAGGAATGGAAGGGAAAGCTGTGTCTCTGCTGTTGGTGGAGCTCTGGGACCATGAGGCGAGCCAAAATCCTAATTCATCCTCACTGGACTCAAGCAAACACTTTCTTGGAGATTGTCCTGTCTGCTGGAGGGGTAACACTGCCCCTCCCTCCAGATGAGAAAAGGTCCCCGTGAGAGCTGAGTGCAATGATGCTGGGCACAGGCAGGAAGGCCCATGAGGAGCTGTGGCTGTTCCCCAGAGTGGAAGCTGATCCTCTCTTTGGGGCACAGGGTCACTGCCTGGGTTAGGTGTGTACACACCAGCTCTGCAGGAACACCACCTGTGGGATCCCCACCACATGGGCACATCCCACGTGGATCCAGGCATGTGCGTGCATCCCAGGCAGGCTCCCAGGACATCAATCCAATCAGTCCCCAGGAGGCACAGGCACAGGATCCCTGGCCCTGTCACTCTCAGGTGAGTCAGTAGAGAATGGGTGTGTAGAAGTTCAGCTGAGGTGAGATGGATGGTGATGCTTCCAGGCACACATGATGGCATACCTTCAGGCACTCGCAGTATATTTCTGCCTTCTAGGAGCTTCAGTCCCAGAGGTCAACCAGATCTCATGTGATGCCTAATAAAAAGTAAATGACTTCCTAATACTATACAAAGCCTGTAAAATAATGCACATGCAAATACACTCCAATACTTGAAATTAAAATTCCAATAGAATATTCTGTTTTCATTCATACGTTACTACTACTTTTTTTTTAAGAAGTCATAAATTTTCCTGCTTTAAGTTGTTGCCTGATATAAAATTAATTCCAAATGAATGGGTTTTAACTGTATTTGTCCTTGTTTTAGTTTTTCAGTTATTTTTCGTAAATACATTTTACATCTAACTACCTCAGCTGCCTTTTGTTTTGTTTTGGCGCATATGAAGTCATGCACTTTCTATATTTGGGGATTTGGGGGGAGGAATTATTTCAATTTTGAATAACCAGGTTCAAAGCCATGTTGATCAATTTATAGAGGAGATCAGTTTAAGAACACATAATTATTGACAGTTGCAGAACATACATTTTATTTTTAGGTTGTGTTGGGGTACAGTTTAACAAAAAAAACACCATAAGCTGCTTATTAATTTGCCTTAAAAATGTATGCTCTTTCCTATTCAAGTTGTGTTATTTAACTCTTCTCTTGTACACAATTTATGTGACAAAGACTAACATAACAGTTGGCAAATAAACAGCAAATTGAACAGAGTGGACCAATAGTTTCTCAGTTGTCTGTTGTAAACTGTTGCATTATACACTGATTGTGCTAAAAGAATTGTTACTGTGCTTATACTCCTTAGTCACCACTGCGGAAATAAAGTGATGGAAGATCACATTTGTGTTTATTGAACAGTGTAGATACCCCCTCTCCCCCACCCCAGTACAAGCACAGTGACTAGAGGTGAATGATAATCATTGCAGAACTTGTGCTTTGACTTGTAAACATTGTAAAAATGTATTTGGTATTTTATTTGAAATGAAGAATCGAAATAGTTATTATAAAAAAAAAGAAAAAAGAAAAAGAAATCTTCCTGTAAATATATATATTCTGAATTCATGTATACAAACATTCCTTTAGAGTTCAGATTGTGAAGAGTGTCTTTATTGGCTAGAGACCACTGCCTCCCGTGGCAGAGGTTACATGTGCTATAGTAAAGAACACAGTGTGTGAAGTATTTGATGTACTGCAGTACCATAGTTATTTTGGTCTGTTAAGTAAGTTGCAATTTGTGATGAAATGAAGTTGAAAGTAGTGCTTCATACTAACAAATTTCCTTGGTTACAACTTGATTTTTCTTGTAAAACTTAAAAGGGAAACTTGAAAATTTTATATATTTGGATTTTGTAGATTTTTTTTATTTTATTGCAACACAAGGTACCAAAATCATTAAATAAAGTACACTGTGGTCATTTTACCCTGTCTCTTGAGTCCTTTTTAAAACTCTTTTATCCTGGACCAGAAAAAGTATGCTTACTTTTGAGCTTCTGAAATTATTAGCAAAGAAGACAAATGTTCGTCCAGCTTGGACAATGGTTTGGAACAGATGATCTCTAGAGATGCTCTCCAACAGTAATTATTTTATGCTTCTAGGCAGTATTACCCCAGGAGCTCCCATCCCTGAAGGTGGGAATGATGCAAGTGGCTCCCAAGTTACCCCTGGGATTGGGAAAAGACTTCATCAGGGCTTGGACAACCTTACAGGTGGTGTCCCAGCAGGGACACCCAGGAAATCATGAAATAACCCAGCAGGCATCTCCCCCAGAGCAGCAGAACATGGTGCTCTTGCCACCATGGATGAGAGTCTTTCTGCTGTCTAGAAAGACAACCTCCAAAACAGCTGCCCTCACCTAGGCAGGCCAGCAGAAACCCAGGATTCTTCCACCACCTGAGAAGGGCCCTGGTCACAGGAAACAAAAGAAAGTGCTTTGTAGTTTTTAAACCCCCTTCAGACCCCTGAAAGGATCACCATTCAGTGATATTCATTGAGCAGTGGAGAAGGGAGAGCTGAGAGCTGAGAGCTGAGTCTCACCCCAGTCTTGTCTTGACCCCAGTAATTGGGAAAAACTCCAGGGAAGATGCAGATGGTTCTACCTCTGCCTCCTGGGTTAACTGCGTAAATCAATGAATTATTACACAAGTTGTTGCTGTCTTTGGCAGCATCTCCAATAACCTTGATAGTCTTCTTGGACTTTATTGCCACATCCATGTGTGCAATGCCAACTCAAGCAGCAGCCAAAGTTTGTGCAAGAAAGGCAAGCTCCTAGATCCTTCAGTCTTTCTATCCCACAGCCATGTTCCTACTCCTCCTTAGATGCTGTTTTTTGGCCTTCCTCAGGGGATCAAGAAAGGGAGATGAGGGGAAAACAACCCACAAAACAATTAAATAACTGTCATGAGTTCAAAGAGACAAAAGAATGTATGTGTATGTATCTTGGGTAAGTGAATTTGCCAGTAGGGATGGTATGTGACCGATTGATTCCCAGAGGGTTTGTTCCTCATGTGTGTCTGTTGTGTGGCTAAGGGTTTGAAGGGAGTAGTTTGTTATTTTAACTTGGAAAAGCATAAGGAAGGGAGCAGCAGCCCAGCAGCACTACTGGGATTATTTCATGGGACTCCTAAATCCTCACTCCCTGTAGCCCTGTGAATCACCACCAAAGGCTCCAAAACCAGTAGGCAAGTAATAAAAACATACTTTAAAATATTTTTCCCCCTACCATGGCTTCCTTCTTCTCCTCCCAAATGTAGGCTGCACGGGACACCTTAATTGGGTGGGCTGCTGCCACAGTGGAGTCTAGTTAGCTTGGGGTAAAAGGGATTTATTTTGCATGGTTTTATGCAAATTATTTACCTCTAGGGAAAAGTTGTCTTCAGGGGACTTCTAATGAAAACCTACATGAAAGAATCAGAGCAGCTTCTTTTTAGGCTGAACAAAGGTAGTAGACAGTTTAATTAGATTCTTTACAACAGAAGGGGAGAAAAAAAATTGCAAGTGGCTTGAAAAGTGCTTACTCAGATTACTTCTTGTCTCCCCTGCCTTAAAAGAAATGACATGTCTATAGGGGAAAAAAAAAAAGAAAATCTGAAAAAATACAGGGAGTTTATAATAAAAGTCCTGGGTGTCTTGGCAAAATTATTCAAGCAGGGTTTTTCTCCTACTTTACTTAGTTTGGGAGCTAATAAGAGGCTGAGGTTAATATTGTGCTAATAATGTACCTAGAGACCAGTGTGCATGAGAAGGAGCAGCATCTTCCTACCATAGCAGTGGGGAACTTTGAAAGGTATATTAGCGATTAGAAGGTTTTTATTTTCCTCCTGAATGTTGCAGAGGTAGAAGACTCATTTATTCAGTGATTTCAGAAACAAAGCTGGAAAGCAGAAAAGTAAGTACTGATATACAGTACTTTTGCTGTGGGAGTATTTCAGAGCCACGGTCAAGCACACAACCACAGGTTAATTTGATGTTTAGTTGGAAACTTACTCTCAGGCATGGTTTTGGGCTAAGCCAACTCTCAAGTTCACTACCCTCTACAATGTGTTTTCCACACAATAATGTATTCTTAAACTACTTTACATTAGTGTTATTCCCAAGTGCTCACATTCCAATAGGAAGAGAGCTCAGTTTGCTGACAAAAGGCTCTGGAGGGTGTAGGGCCAGGCTGACTGGAAGGGTGGCTTTCCCTGCCTTTGCTGCCACCCAGCACAGCCCTGCACGTTGTGGGCTTCAGGGGCTGCTCCTCAGTACTAGGCTTCATCCAAGGCTGAAGGATTTCTCATCCACAAGAGGCTACACAGAAAAATTAATGTTCTCACTTACTGTGTCTTTCAGCAACCAGGTCATTTACTGTAAATCAGGTTCTTGTTGAGTGCTGTGAGCATAAGCTTTGCCATGATCCCACCCAAGGTGTATGTGTTGCTTCCCACTGCTGTGTGACTGATACTTGTGCTCACAGGACTTACTTTGTCAACCAAGTTGACCAGTTTATAGAAGTGAAGATCACTGATAATGTCCCAAAACACAGAAGGATAAGCTTGAGTACATTACTATTATAAATATTGGAACTGAGCTCATGGTTTATTACAGATATTGTGGTCTCCTGTAGGTCATCACCAGACTATTTCATAGTTTTAAGCACATTAGTCTTGTACTAACTTTGAATTTCCTATGTCTGTAAAGAGAGTAAGCAGTCCAAATTTAGAATTTCATCAATTCATTGAATTCCACCAATCCTTTCAATATGGACCTAACTTTATTTTAACACCCATTACTAGTGGGGCTCTAGCTGCTGCTGGTAGTTCCTCTATGTCTTCACCAGCATCAACCCTACTTTATTCCTCTGTTAGCTCTGCGCACTCTTCCACCAGGCCGGTGGATCCATCACTGCAGGGGAATGAATGTAGTTTCTCTTCCCTAGGTGTAGTGAGACAAGAGGCACCATGACCAGCCTCAGCTCAGCCACCCTCTGCAAACCAGCTATTTAACAACTTGTAGTTAAATGAAAGAAAGAGGGAACATCTGGAGCCTCCTTTGGACTGAATGAGCAGCGTTACACAATTCTATTTCACATTTATCCCTACTGGTCTTTTATTCTTGTCTGATGATTTTGTAACTCTTCCAAGATTCTCCCTTTAAGGCATTTTCCTTTTGTATGAGTTTCTTCATTTATTTTAAATGCCCATTTGTCTCTGATATTTGTTTTTGTGTTTTCCTTTGGGGATTTGTTTTGCTTTGGGCTCTGCTTGCCATCTGTTATGTTTGAGACTACATTTCAAGTGCTGTCACCTCTCTGTGCTGACTTTGATTCCAGCTGACTGTGTTGGTGCAGCATTTGTGAGGAGCTCTGTGGTTAACGTTAAAGGTAACATCTTGTGACATTTTGTCAGAGGTTTGATGTCCTGAGGAATGTTCTAACAAGGTCCTGATAAAAGCAGGAAAATTAACCCATCTCCCGACTTCCCTGCCTTTTAGTGTTGGTTAGATTCCCTGTGCCATCTTCTGCCTACAGTTTCACCCCAGGATCTGTTGTACTGACTTGGAATTTCTGTGACTTTCATATGTGCCCATATTTTAAAATCTAGAAAAACCCAACCCAAAATGAGGGGACCCTTCTTTAGCTGTTCCATTTTATCCTAGAGCATTCACCATTTCCCAAGAATGTCAATAACTGCCATGTGCTTAAACTCTGCTTTAGCATAAATCATGTAGCATGTCTTGGTGACCTCCTTTAATGACATCTCCAAATATCTTACCCCTGTGAGCAGCTTACACAGTGCAGGGTGCACTGTATCTGTAAAGCAAAAATGAGGCTGAAGCTGCAGTTCCATTCTATGGTTAAAAGGCAGAAATGGGCTGCTTTGCCTCCTCTGAGAAGCACTGGTGCTCCCACAGGGGTTACAGTTCTCTCCTCTCTGCCCCAGCTGATGGCACTATAGGCTATGAAGAATAATTATGCCTCACTGTTATATCTTTCTTTAAAGTGGCATCAACTCCTCTGTGTGACTTGTAATAATAATGATTCAAGTTTAGCTTTTAGATGGGCTTTTGGTAATATATCTGACCCATCTCATATTGAAAGTTATAATTATACAGCTTCATTCTATTTACGTAGTTATCGGGTTTTTTTACATTTGGTCCCATCACCTGATCCCAAACTGCTACTCTGTGCTGATAAGACATGAGATTTTGTGACAGCAATTTCTTCAACTCCCAAATGGGACAGGATTTCATTATAGTGGTATATAATCTAGCACATAAAATTATTTTGTCTTGCCTGTAGAGCACCTCTGTGAGGCTTTGCTGCAGAAATAATTTCAGGGTGAAACTTCTATCTTCAATATCCTTGTATGGATGTCTAGAATCAGACATCTTCAGAAAATATGCAATTAAATGAGAAAAGTTCTCGGAAATTTGGGGATCCAAAGAATGTGGTCCTTGGTATTCGTTCTCAGTGCTCAGTTGAATGTCTGACACATTATGATGGTAAGACTTTAAAAGGTGGGCTGGGGAGCAGGGAATGGAAAGGACCATTTCTGCTCCTGCCTGAAGCTGTCTCCCAGCCCCTACAGGAGGTCACCTCTGGCTCCTGCCCATTTTAAAGGCTCTCATGCCTCCTGCTCAGCACAAGATCATTGCTGCTTTGTCTGGATTTGTCTCATCTACCACACAGCCCTACGGCATTGCACAAGGGCAAGCTGGACTTAGCACTCCTCACTAGTGCATGGCTTGGATGGTGCCATGGCTAATGGTCTGATCCAGCATGGCACATCTCCTCCCTCAGCAGTGACTGAAAGTCACTGCACTGTGCCTCCAGTCAGGTATGCCAGTGCCCTGGTAGTGCATGCAAGTAGGACATGAGAAACCTCCATTTTAATTTTAACTTTTTCAACATTGTTTTCAATACAGATCTCCTAAAACCTTTTCTTTAATTAACTTTTCCTGCATAGATAATTCATTTTTACCAGCAGCCTATGCTACAGGATGCTTCTGACTGTGCACAGAGATAATATACTCTCTTTTTATTTCTGCCTGAAGCAAAATTAAAATAGGAAGTGAAGTTTTGGTTGCACTTTTATCCTTTGGAGTAGTTTTTCTTGTGTGCACATGTGCAACCTCTTTTGAGATCATAGCTCTTATATTTCCTAAAGGAAGACTCAGAAAAAACAGGGCAGCCTTCGAGAAAAACAAAAAATCTTGGAAGAACATAAAAGCCTTGTGTTCATTACAGTTTGCCTTGAAGACTTTATCTGACATTCCTCTGAAACCTGAGTTATCAGAAGCAGTCATTTGCTCTGCATTATCTACTACCTCGATTCAAAGGAAGTACTAAAGCGGTGCCATTTGAATTCAGACAGGAAGACAGGCCCAAGGGAGATGCTCTGCTTCTTGTGAAGGCAGCTGGTTAGGTGGAAGAAAGCAGAGAAGTTTCTAGGCTCAGGATC
>VZUA01010064.1:3832-15483 GCA_013401035.1 Horornis vulcanius | reverse complement strand
CCTTCCCATGTGTGGACCCTGTTGCTAAAGAATTTTGGAAATAAGCAAGCTGTAAATCAGCCATGACCTCTGCCTTCAGATCTTGGTTTCCCCACCTCTGTAGACTGTAAAAGACATTCACTACCAAGTCAAGGATGGTTCGAGAACTACAGACAAGTGCAACTACTTCTTGCTCTGTGTGAAAAATGGGTGGGAGAAGGGAAGGTTATGATGGCTAAAAAGACAGCAATGACCATGTGGATCAACTGAAGTGGCAGTTTTGTAAAGCTTTTATGAAAGACACTACTCAAAGCCCTTATCCATTTATACTAGCCTCTCTTGCATCAATACAAGTTGTTAAATTCTATTAAATGGCTTTGAAAATAAAATATTGTTTCAGAGAAAAGTGCAGCTCTTTACTGAAATAAAATGCACACTGGCACCCCCAAGACCCTCTCAGCAGGGCTGCTCCAAATGCATTCATCCCCCACCTGTATTGACACTGAGGGCTGCCCTGACCTAGGTGCAGCCCCTTGCACTTGGCTTCCTTGTACCTCAGCAAGTTTCAGGATCATTGCCTTCCCTTCTACAGTTCTAGGATACATTAGGATATCATGGTTAACACTTTACCTCCATTAGCCAGAAGATTCTCCTGAACTTTATCTTTACTGTCTTCTAGAACATCAGCCATATACTGAGCCACCTTCTTTACAACACTGAAAAATGAAAAATAAAGAGACATATATAAAAAACAAACAAACCAAAACCCCAAACCTGCCATTTGGGAAATACCATTCATAAAACGGATTTTAAATTGCCTGAGATTGGATCAAAAGTGACTGGATCAAATAAGGATGATGGCTGCTCCACCTCCAAACTTTCTAAGAGCACAAGTTGGGCTCAGTATCTGAAGGAGACCAACTTCTCAGAAGTATTCCACAACTTTATTTAAAATCTCTATTGTTGTTACTCACCATTCTCAGTAAGGTGAGGCTAGCTCCCTCACATTGGAATTGACTTCAAGTGTAATGTCACTATATTGCAAGATTTTTTTTTAAAGTCTGTTGTACTTCCAAAATTCTAAGCCCTTTCTAGAAACAGAGAGCTAGAAGTCAACAGTAATCCAAACTAAACTCAAGGCAACCCTGACAATGCAATCTGTCACTCAAGACCAACCTTCTAACTGAAAAGCCATGTAGTATTATTCACACGTGTCAGGCCAAATAGTTTCCTTTTCTATTGAAAACCGTCTACTTGAGATTTCTCTCCTTGAAACAGAAGATGGCTCCATGAGTTATGGTTACATGAAATTTTGCTACTTTTGCTAAAAATCACTTTCAAAAGGCCATTAGTTTCTTCAAAATGATTAGGTTCTGCATTTTAATATTAATACTGTTTAAGTATTTCTATGGATTAGGAAATTACATGGTTACTTTCTCAAAGTGTGTATAACAGTACTCCTGCTAAAAGAACAAGCTTTATTCTAATACTTTGAACATCATTATTCTAATCCTTTGCATCCCAGTAAAAATAAACTGTTACCTCTCCACAAAGGCATCCAGTTTAGCCAGCTCATCTGACAAACCAACCAAAACATCCAATGTGCCAACCTAGAAGCAAAGATCAAAATGCATTAGCAGATGTATATAAACATAGAAAGACAAAACCAGCTAACAGTAAAAGCTACATCTCCCAACAAGTAGCTCTGCAGAACTACATAAAATGCTGGTCTCTAAGATCTCAGACATCTTGATTTACCAAAGTCACACTGTGTTTCTTTTGTTAGATAACCACACACACACCCCCCAACCCCAAAGCAGCACAGGATCAGATCTAACTCACTAGTTCTACTACTTCACTTCAGTTCTGCAACCCAGCCACCCAAAACACGTTAAAACAATGTGTACATTACAAATTGGCTGTGTTTTTCAGAAGGCAGTTGCTTCAGCATTTAATTCACAACTTTAGATCAAATGTGAAATTTCACTGATCAGGAATCTCAGCACTGGAGTCAACCTGGACATTGAAAACTTTGACAATACAAGAGTACTGCAGCAGTAAGACCAGCAGAGTCTGGACTTTTTGCATCTTGGGTAATAAAGTATCTAGCTTGTCTACAAGCTTTTACTCTTTCTTACCTTCTTCTCTAGAAAACCCTTTCTTCCCTAATTTAATGTATCTAGAGTACACACTTCTCCCTGAAATATTACAGGGCATAAATGAATCTTCTATCTACCCAAGATGCTATTAATATTTAACATATTTGTAGCTTAGCATCTACTTTCTATATATCTGACCACTCAAATTCACATTAGTCCTTTTCTGTTCAGCCTTGAAGCAAAAAGTAGCAGAATTATTTAAGAAACTTAACTACCAAATGACTTTCTGTGCCCCACCTTTTTGTGGGCCACAAGCAGAATGAAGAAGCTCATTTTAACTAGTCACTTATAAGCCTCAGGACAAGCAAGTCCTTAAGCAATAAGACTGCTGTTCAGTGGAGACTAAACCACTGTTTCAATGAGTTTTAACTAAAGGATCTCACTGCTTAAACAGTTTCAACAGGTCCACAGAAGCCAGACTATTTCTCACTGTGTATAAGGTATACTTAGCTTCTGCCCCTTTTAGGAAGCAGAGTAGAAGCAAAACCAATTGTTTCTAACCCTGATGGGCCCCAACAGTTTTCAGCAGTAACTCCTCTAAATGCTGCAACCACCCTACAGTTTGAAAGCCAGCCTGACTGATTTCCAAGGATCTCCTGGGAGGAGACAGACATTTGTCCCAGTCCTTTTTCTAACTCAGGACAGTCCAAAGGTGAATACAAGTTATGGTAGTTGTAAGATTTTAAAAGGCACACTGAAGCACTCTGTGCCCTGAGCTCATTCCTCAGCAGGGACAGGAAAAAGGCATTATGCCACCTGAACTTGATCCACTCTGTAGATGAAGACTGATGGCATTTTTCTCCTCAATTTTGTGAGCTTTGATGAGCTTTCGCTACATTAAACTGAGCTCCAAATCCTTGTTCAAGAAACATTCAGGCATCAGGAAAGACCTTTTCTAAATTAATACACTGGCTCATAACTCTTCCATATCCTGATGATTATATAAAACCAAGATTAACTACTTTCAGATTCTGTTACTATTTGCTTCTCATTGAATAGTTCAAACAGGTTTTTTTTCATTTTCCACAACATATTGGCAGGTCACACTGGAATGCTCAGCCATAGATAGACCACTGCTCTAATAGTAGAATGCTACTTCTGGACAGAGAAAAGGCAAGAGTAGCTGTTTGATTAACTCCTGTATTTTAATTTGAGCCTTTTCACTGTATCTCAGACAGAAATGGAGCAGACAATTCAGAAGGGAAAAAAATTTTAAATAATTTTAAAAAAGCAAAACAAAACAGTAAAAGGAAACTCTCAATAATCAGATCACAAGTTCCTATTTTTCTTCTCCAAGTAACTGCTACGAGTATGAGATCAAGATTACCACTCTCAGAAAAAACTGCTTTATTTGATGAAAGAACACAGGTTGTTGAATCTTGAAACCTTACAGAGTGAACAACTAACTTAGAAGTTCAGAAAAAAAGATAACTGTTGTCTGAATTACTTCTCAGATCCACACATAAACATCAAGAGAAGTCAGCTGTTCTCTCTAAAACACCTGCAAGTTTTAATCTAGAGAAACAAAGATGATGCAAAACAAACACACTTCTTAGGACACAACATGGGGGTTACATACCTTCAAGTCCGGAATGTTGAACTTTGAATTAGTAGAAAGATTGTTGTGTTTTGTAGTTGCTGCATGTAGCTTCTCCCATGTCTGTTGACAGGTTTTTTCCCCAGGAGCAGAAATCAGCCAAAATTCTGTCATTTTTGTGCCTTTATCTTGATGTTTGTTGATTCTGGAGGATAAAGGCAAGATGCTAGCAGAAAGGAAGCAAGGGAAAGAAGAAAAAAATATCTGCCATTTATACAGCAGTCAAAGCTTTGCCTGAAGAAAAACGTCTCCTATATTACTAAAGTGCAGTTCCAGTCACTGCAAGAGATTTTACCAGGAGTACCATGTGGTTTCAAATTCATTTTCTCCTATCTTCCAAACCACATTTACACAGCTGGAAAATCTTTTTAAACTGACCATCCTATATGTTAAAGAGGGCTGAGTTTGCAACATTAGCAAATTTCAACTGTAATTTCACAGAAAGATAACAAGCAAACAATCTAACTGAAAATAAATCAAATAAAATAGGGCTCAAATTATATTTTCACAGCTATATACATTTCCCAGTGTCTGTACAACAGACAACTTTTTCTGAAAACATCATAGAAAAAATAAGAAAAACCAAACAAATTTCAACTCTGGCAGATCTTTTCCAATCAATTTTCAGATTAGGACAGTGTTTTAAAGTAAGGAAACGCCTAAAATTATTTAAATGCATAGCCAGGAATCATTAAGTCACTCTTCCCTTCCTCCTGCATCATTTTTTATCTGCATGGTTTGTTTCCCTGAAGCTCTGTTCCATTTCTAATAGTCAAGGGAAGGAAGATGATTTCCCATTTCAGGTAAAATGGAGGTACTATCAAATACACATAAGGCCAACAAAAAGCTTGGTAGAAGAGTTTTAAGTGTTTTACATGGGGCAGCTTGAAATCAGAACAATGGAGAATACCAAACAAGAAGTGAAGAAAGGAGAAGTGCTGCAGAATGGTTTGAAAAACAGATACAAATGCTGGCCAGATAAAATGCTGGCCGACTGTAAAATGAAAGCCAAGCAAGCTAAAGAAAAGAACCACAGGATACAGCAGGAAATACCAAGTGTTCAAAATAAAACCGCAAATAAGCACTAAGAATGGGTAGGTTGTTCACACCATGTACCTCTATGACCAGGGCTTTTTTGTAATGGACACTGCTTCATCCCTATGTTATTAGGAAAATGGATTTCCGAAGAAAAATTTTCTATGCTGTATACTATAATCTAAACTAAAACTTATGAACAAGTGTTTTCAGTGCTGTACTCGGAAAAACATAGTGACGTCAAAACGGAACCCCAACTACTGCATTTTTCAAAAAAAAAAACAAACCAAATAAACAGGGCAAGGGGCAGGGGACAATTGCTTCTATTTAGCTCAATAAGAAACATCAATTTACTGATGCGACTTAGCACTAAGTCCCCAGTGTGACACCTTCAAGCTCGCTTTCAGAAATCACTTCTGGCGCTTGGCCTCCGCGCTTCATAACCACAAGCGGCCACAACGAGGAAGCCGGGGAGACTGCGCCATGGGGAATCCCCACGCCTGTGCGGAGGCGACCCGGGGCTGGCACCGGGAGCGGGGGGCGCTGCCCTCGCTCCCCACGGAGCCGCTGACCTGGATCACAGGGATAAGATGTCAGCTCTCACAGCCCGGCAGCCGCCTGCTCGGGCTCCCCGGGCCGCGCCGTCCATTCGCCCCCCCCCGAGGTAAACACTCCCCGCAGCGGCAGCGCGGTGGCCTGGCGGCCCCAGGCCCGGCAGAGCCCCGGGGAGCCGCGGTGCCGCCGGGCCCGGCCGGCGCTGCCCTTCATGCCAGGCCCAGCATTTTTTTAAATCGGGGGAGGCCGTGCGCCGAGGGAGGCCGGGGCGCTGCGGTAGCCGCTTGGGGTAGCTCAGACACTCGTCCTTCTTTCCTTCGTTCCCTCCTTCCCCTCCCTTGTCCGCCCCCGGGCCCGGCCGCGCCGTTACCGTCACTGCTCCATCCCCGGTGCCGCCGCCCGCTCACCCGCCGGTGGGTCACGTGACCCGCGGTCAGCTGACGCCGCCGCAGCGCCCGGCGCGAGGGGCGGGAGGAGGCGCAGTGACGCGGCGGCGCGGTGACTGCCGGGTGCGCTGGGGCCGCGGGTTCGAGGCCTGCCCCGGCTGCTCTCTGGAGCTCGCTGCTGCCGGGGCGCCGCTACCGCCACGGGTACCGGGTGCCTCAGGGTCCGGGCCATTCCTGGTTAATCTGGGCTTGATTAGGGAATCGGTGTGAAAACCACATGTGGCTCAGGGTGGCGCCGTGTCAAGAAGGCTTTGTACGATTCTGCCCTTAGGGCAGAGAAGGATGGTCGGGTTTGAAAGCGTGTGTGTTTGTTCTTGCTGCGGCCAGTAGATTTTCCTCAGATTACAGAAACACAAGGCCAAGGAAACATTTAGACTGCAAAAGGCCTCGAGGATAATCGTGTCCACCACGCTGAACACCACCATGTAAATCAGACTCTGCCGCTGAGTGCCACATCCAGTCTATCCTTAAGCGCCTCTGGGGATGGTGTCTCCACCACCGCCATGGGCATGGGCAATCCACTCCAGCGTTTAATCACTCCTCCAGTGAAGAAATTCCTGCTCATGTCCAACTTAAACCTCCCCTGGCACAGTCTGAGGCCATGTCCCCTTATTCTACTGTTTGTTACCTGGGAGAAGAGCCCGACCCACACCTGGCTACAGCCTCCTCTCAGGGAGTTGTAGAGAGCCATAAGGTCAAACCTGAGCCTCCTTCACTCCAGGCTAAACACCCCTAACTCCATCAGCTGACCCCTCACCAGCTCCATTGTCCTTCTCTGGACCCTTCAGAAGTTCCTGGATGTCCTCCCCAAATTGAGGGGCTCAGAGCTGGACACAGCACTCAAGATGTGACCTCACCAGTGCTCAGTACAGGGGAAAAAATCAGCTTTTGAAAAACACAGTGTTGGAAAACAGAGTGTGCTTCAGGGGTCACAGCTATGGGAATGTCTGCTGAAATGCTTTACTGCTGTCAGACTGCAGTGAAGGGCTTGAGAAAAGAGGAGGCTTGCGTACAGGTGACAGTGGAAAAACATGCACTTGAGAAGAAACTGTTGCTGTTTTATTTTGGCACCTAACCCCGTTTTTCTTAGCTCAGAGTAGAAATGCTGAGAGAAAAAGAGCAGATTGTAAATTGCTCTATTGCTAGCTAAGTTGTGCGAAACTGACTGTCACTGTAATTCATTAACGTTATCTGAAGAAAGCAGAAACTGTATGCAAAAGGCAAACTATTTTGGTTTGCTGGTTTTAGGGAACCAAGTAGTTTGTTCCTATTTTTCTTCGGTTGTTTTTTTTCCTCCCTTTTTCTAAATAGACAAGAGTTGGAGCCATTATATAGCTGTGCGTGGCTTATGGGGAGCTGTAGCAGAGAGAAGGCACAAATGTGATCAGAGATACCAGAAAGGTGACTTCACACAGTTCCAACCCAGCAAAGGATGCAGCTTTGTGATTCTGGGAGCAACTTCAGCCCTCTAGTCCTGTGCTCTTCTCTCCATTAAGTATTTATAGATGCAGAAGCTCCAAACTGCTTAGTCAAGTTCAAAGTGTGAATGTTGTTAAAAAACCCCTGCTGTGAGAGATGAGTCTTCCTTCAGCCATTTATGTTGTCCTTCAACCACCAGAGGCTGCTGAAAATGTTCCCATTGCCGAACTGCCCACAGCCATTTGAAAGGCTCTTACATGCTCCTACTGGTACAGTTATGTTAGAGAGGCTTTTCGCATAACAGTAGGAAAATACTTACGCTAAACTAACACGTAAAACAGAAACTTGCCTACTTTAAAAGTGGGCAAACTTATTTTTAAATCCCAAATTAACAATTGCAGCAAGAATAATTTCCTAATGGATGCATTATTAAGATGTCAGTGAAAAATCCTATAAAATTTCATAATAGGCACATTTTCTCATTATTATTATTGCAAGCCATTTCCTCAAAATGTGGCAATATATGCCATATGCAAACACTACCCAGCAAATGCAAGACATTATCTGTGTTATTTTTGGAACAAGATAAGATTTTTTTGAGTGATCCATAGCTCCAAGCTATCAGACGGAAACTTGGCATCGACCTCTATAAATAAACAGAGTGGTTAGTAAATGATACTCTAAAAGCAGTACTTAAGAGACTAACAGCAAGCGTTTCTAACCTGCAAAATGACAACATGCTTGTAAAACTGCAGGAGGGAATTCTGAGAACAGGGGCCTATGATCTGCTACTTAAAGTCCACTGCCTAATGTGGTTGGTTTTATAATGATATTTGCCATTTGGTTAACTGATATCAATGAGGTACAAAGCAAGCCTGTGGGCAATCTATAACTCTTCACTAGAAAACAAAACAAAACAAAACAAAAAAGAGGAAAAAGTGATTAGCACAAATCAAACAGCCAGGATATTAGCACCCATGGAATAAATGCACAGTAACAGTGAGCTGCAACATGGTCATTAAGTGAGCTATTGGTGAGAAACCAAAGCCAGATGTGCAATAATTATAAATGCTGTTAGGGAGAAATCTGTGAGTAGTAGCATTTAAAACCACAGCTGCTACAATAGAAGTGGGTATATGGTATAATATTCTTATAATACTTCCCCGTACCATTACTCCATCTGGCCTTATAGGGATATTTTTATGGAGACTCTGAAGCCTGGAAAAAACTAATACACACTTCTTTCTTATTATTATTTCTTGAGAAATCTATTTGTTGAAATTTCATTCAGGAAGGGGGGAACGGTTATGTGTCTTTTTGACCTCAATTATTTTCTGTGGTAATTTTTGAAAAATAGTTATCGCTAAATCACTGCATAGAAGTTTCATTCTATAATAAAAATATATGTCAAAAATTGCTTTGGGTCAGGTCTCTGTGTAGGCATGTATTCAGCTTTGGATATATGAATGACTCATTTTTGTTGAATATTCTTATTATGCATAGGCTAAACACAGATTGACTTGAGTGTGCACTAAGCTGCACAGAGGTATTTGAGATAAAGCTACTTAGGACTGAAAAAGCTTACCTGGGAGTTGGCAAGAAGTGATGGGAGCAGGGCTGCCCTTAGACATGCCCTTTTACCAGCTGCATGAAGTGCTTGCTCTTTTAGATCTCTAGAGTGAAAATTAGAGCACATGAGATAGGTTACAAAAGTAGCTGTTGTTTGAAAATCCTGGTGAGGAAAGTAACCCTACCCAGGGTTAGGAGGGTCCCAGAGGATTTATCTGACCCCAAGCATGTGTGCTGCAGCAGGCAGCGATGGGGAGTCCCCAGTGAGGGAATCCACGGCAGCTGTGCAGGAGCCTCAGCCAAAAAGCCAATTGCAGGCTGCTGCCAGAAGCCGTCCAAGGACTCTGTCCTGCAGAAGCCCTCTGGGTTGTCAGTCGAGACTGACATTCCACATTCCCTCTCAGCAACGGAATGAACATGGTGAAAAGATTTTATCTCTGGTCATTTTTGAGGGAAATACAGATTTTATTTTAATTCTGATTATTCACCTATTTTGTATTTATTTGATTTGTAGTCAGTTTTTCTCCAATGATTATTGGAGAGCTGTGTATTCTTTGTTGATCTGTGGATGATGTTTTCAACAGACATCAGAGATGGTACAGATTTCCCTTGCTTTTTGGTGTCCTCTGAGGCCATGCTTCTCCAATATTATACCAAGAAAAGCTGACAGACTTTCTGAAGACAATGGGAAGATTATCATCAGTTTTAACATTATCATTATTTGCTCACAGTTTTATTAATATGTCAGTGGGATTATATTTTTTATTCTGGTAATAAAGGTGGTGAAAAAAGTATTCCACACAATTTGCAGGACTAAAGCCCTAAAAATAGAAAGTTAGAATTTTAAAACTGAAAAATATATGTAGATCAAAAGATAGGGAAGAATAACATTGCTGCACTTATTTCCCAGCGTCATGTTTTGCAGTATTCAAATATCTGAAAAATAAATACAATTAGGAAAGGTCATAATGTTCTGTGTAACATGGGTAAACTGCAGTATAAGATCCCATCCTTCAGCTTCCATCAGTTTGGCTGATATGAGAATGAGATAAAAAAATACTATTGTTTTTCCAAACTTATTCAAAAGTGAAAAAATTAATATTACATTGTTATTTATCTTTATTTTCCTTGAGGGTGCTTTTTGAAAGCATTTTAATAAAAAATACCCATCAAACCACACTGCACTTTAATCTTTCCTGATGTTGCCTGGGAGACACAAGCCTTAAGATTGAAATGTAAGTATTTGAAAAAAGATGTTTGCAAACTGTAGCAATTTTTTTTCTTCAGGTAAGCTTTGTGCTGGAGACAGAAGGTCACTTCCCTACCTGTTTCTCTGTTTTGAAACTTCATCCCTGACTTACAGCTTCAGTTCAAGGACTTGAGACAGATAATAAATCTGAATTTTACAAAGTTTTTTTAAATTCCTAAATTACCACAATTGACATTGAAGTCCCCATTTATATGTATTTATGCATATGAGCATTTAATTATTCTATACAATGTGGGCATTTAATTATTCTATACAATGTTCAGGACAGGTGCAGAAAGATTTAAACCATCATGCCTGAGAAGCTATAGGGCAAGCTTTACTCTGACAGAGTTGAAATCCATGTCCACAGCCCTGTTCCAAATCAAGCTGAGAGAAGTTATGAACAGCACTTGTGATCCCACTCGCACGCTCCACATAGACAGCATTGACCACTGCCTCCCTCATTCCAAACAGGATGGAGTTCTCAAATACTCTACTGTTATTTGGGAGAGCACCTGATTTATGGAAGGGGGAACTGGGAAGCCCAGTATTGTAATGGATCTGTGTTTCAGAACCCCTCATTTAGAGCTATGGTTTAGGGACCAGCTGATGGGGGCTTCTTGTGGGACTCCTAACTCCAGGTTTACATTGATCAGAGGGGGCTGGGAATGCTGTAGCCCTGTACAGTGGGCAACATCTGGGGACACGTTCAACCCCGTGGCTGCACAGCACTTCCATCCACACACTGCTGCATCCAGATCTCATGTTAGTCCCATTCTCACATAATGCAAAATCAGGCAGTACCTTTTTGTCCAGGACACCCATGTCTACAGCAGAGCCCAGCTGTCTGGGCTCAGGCAGCAGACCTTCGCAGGGTGCACAGCAAGCAGTGCACAGTTACTAATCTGCACAGTGGAAGAAATCTCAAAGTCCAGAGGGGTCAGCAGAATAGTTGGATGCTTTAGGAGCTGTGGGAGAAGCCATGAATAAGATCTCAGGACACGAGTGATGCCAGGCGTCACTTCACTGGAGTTAAATGCCTGAAACGCACTATGAACCTACACTGAATTAGAATTCCATTTAGGTAATTTCGTTATCATAGAGTAGTATTTAAATGAGTTATATGGCTGTATATTCTGAAAAATGGAAACCATATATAGTCACATCAGTAATAGCAATAATGGGTTGGCAACTTTCATTTATGACAGATTAAGAAGACATGAGTGACAATAAAATACCAACTGTTATAACTTGGCACCTAGGTCTCAAAGCACTCATTCAGCCTAGCAGGATATATGTCCCTTGTGCCTTTGTAGATGACACATTGGAACACAGAAGTTCCTGACTAAAGAAGAGATAATACAGACTACAGTAGTTTTGACAAGAAAAGCAAAATCCCTGTATCGCTACTTTATAACTGTCCTAGACAATTTTCCTTTAAAATTATATTTTAAAAACCAGTTTGAGTAATTCACTGTATTCTCATAAGTTCTCAGTTTCCTCTCATTTAAATTCTTTGATTATAATCCTGGCCAAATATTTTCCTCATCACAGCATGTCTTGGGTTGCAATATGTAACCAAAAATGTGTATTCTATTTTCCATCTGTTGAAACTGTTTGGGGAGGTGTTTTCTTTATCTCTT
>VZUA01010054.1:1016-16224 GCA_013401035.1 Horornis vulcanius | reverse complement strand
ACCAACAGAACAGAGGCAAGCCTATTTGCAATTCAGTATTCAGCTCTTCAGCAGTGTCTCAGAGAAGAAACAACAGTTGCTACTTGACCATTTCAAATTATCAAGTACTGACACGCTGTGTCTTCATTAGAAAATGGACAATAACTGATTTAAACCTTATACCTGTACTTGTCCTTACTGGCAGAGAAAGCAAAAAAAATTTAGACATTTCTTCCTTCCTGTTTAGGATGTGATAATTATGGCAGTGGAAGGCATTATGATCTCAAGGAGAATCCTAAACTGTGTAAGTATTGCCACCTGATAATAGCATCATAGCTACTATAACATGGATTTTTAGATATATGTTAACTTAGCGTCCTAGTGGTCCCTTCTGCAATTTCTATTTAAATGGGATTTTTGCAAGGTTACTGAAGGTAGTGGAATGTTGCCACAGGTCACAAAGGACAGATAAAGCACATAAGTGATACTGCTGAGGACTCAGGGTGGTATTCATCCCATGACATTGCATTCAGCTGATGATCTATGACTACAGGGATCCTTTGCCCCCACTTATAGCTCATTCCAGCATTCCTCCTTTCTTCCTACTCTGCAAATGAAGCACTGTGAATTGCTGCTTCATCATCCTGACACCTTGCACCAGCTCACTGCATTGTCTGCCACAGCTACCCAAATTTGAAATATACTCCTGCTGCCTTGGGGCTCTATCAATACACATCAAAGTAAAAGGAAAGGAAGGAATAAGATTTTTTCACACATAGGTAATACATTGATTCTGTGAACATAAATTCCATTTGTAAAACCCCTGTATTCGCTTCCACATTTTTTTCAAAGGACTACCACCAAAAGGATTTCCAAGCACCATAGACTTTTTAAAACCTTGCCTGAAGCTCATTAGGGTCTGTAAATGAAAATCACACCTCTTAGAATTTCCACTGTGTATTAGTGCAGTGACTGCACTACATCCTCTACAAATATTCTGCCAGAAATTATTTTAATGGCTTTCCTCTTCTACATAAACATTTCCTTCTCACAAATTGTGCTTCATATAAAAATATCTGATTTGAGAAATAATCTGGTTTAGTCTAGGAAAATGAACAATAAACTTCTTAAATCTTAATGCAGTACTAACAAGTGTGACGCTTTGGGCCTTCTCTGTGTATCATTCATAGTTAATTTGAAACAAAAGGCTTTTCATACCAACACCTTTACCACTGAAAACCATACATGGCATTGAAGATGTGGTAAGCAAGCATTAAGTTGATACAAGAAAGCTATCACTTCTTTATTAGACCACACATACACTGATAGACCTAAATTCTTATCCAGCCTCAAATTCTGTACACAAAACACCGTTTTAGATGTGTCATACACACTGAGACCTGAATGCTGTCATTTGAGGGGTCCCAACCCAATGATAAAGCTCTTTATTCATCTCCAAATTAGACAGAAACATGCTAGAGGAGAGTACTCAGTAGCCTGTGACAATGTGTAGCCACACTGACCTGAAGGCAGCAGAGCTTTGCCTGTGCTTGGCCTTGGCTGCTGCTGCAGACACAAAGGAGGTTGGCAGGGCAGCTGCGGCAGTGAGCCTCCTGTCAGCACCTGAACTTTGAGAAGGGAGTTTCCCCACAAGTAGGCAAATGTTGCCACTCTAGGATAAAAAAATTACAAACTTTGAGCTAATGAACGTCCCTTCTTAAATGGTGTGGTAAATTAGAATCAGTGGTTTCTTTTGCACGTTAAAAGGACACAAAGAAAAATACCATTTCTGTTTATACCAGTTGCCACTTTTTCTTCCTTAACTATTAATCAATCCAGCAAAGTCTATTTTCCTCCTTCTCAGCAATGAAATCTGATTATTTAAAAGGAAATTAACTTAATTACACCCTTTCACTGATGTCTATGCCCTGTTTTTTATACAATTCAGAGTGTGTAGTTTTTCATTTCCTTTTGGATAAAAAAAAAGCATCTGAGAGATCAGAGTTAGAAGGACCAGTAAAGTTTGGTATATTCACACATCCACCTTTAGGATACTCTGAGGGAACAAAACGTGATATGAAATTGCCGTCTTACTGAAATAAATAGCGAAATTACCATTTCTTCTTTCCAAGTCTCTTCCACTTTCTGTTGCCAGTTGGGCCTGGCTGTCTCTCCTCTGCTTCTCATTGAGTCTGACACTGTCTGGTGGAGCTGCAGGCTTTCGGTTCCCTGCTGTAGCTCCATATTCTCACATGTAGGTCTGCAGCCTCTTCTCCCCTGAGCAGGCTCAGAAGTTGGTCCAGGAACAATCTCTCCTGTCTCTTTCCCAGTCCTTTTAAAAGAGAATTGACTCATTGATGAGACAACCGACTCCTTGACAAAGAAATTATGTTCATAACATATTTTAACATGTAAACCCAGAGGAAACAGTGCATTTTGATAAGATATGATTCTGACAATTTATTTTAATATGTTTTTAAAAGAAATACTTCCATCTGCTCATAATGTAACCCAAGACAGACATAACACATAAAAAAGTAGACAGAGATTTGAATCAAAATGTTCATAGGAGAATGAGCACAGATCTTTCTAAGGAATTGCTCAAGTATGGTGGGCAGTTAAAAATACTTCAATAAAGCAGTGCAATGAATGCAGTTATTTTCATGAAATACTCAAATTCAGTAATGTCTCAAGCTGCTTCTACTCAACATGGCCATCAATGGGAAATAATAGAGAGGCTCTTGATTTCAATTAGAGTTGCCTCTGGACCAAGATGACACTAATAATGACAATGGAAACTCTTAAAAATTTAGAGGTGCCATAAAGTCTGCCCTCACGTTTTAGGATCTCTTGGAAACTTTCCTTTGAGGAAGGAAAAACAATATGTTGCATACAGTTTATGAAATTTCCTCTTGCTGATGGTGCTGCATTGTCACCAGGACCCTGTGGCCTGAGGCTGTTGCCTGAAAGGAAAACAGCTACACAGAACTACCCCTCTCACAAACTTACTTGGAGAACATGCCATTTCATACGTCCCTTCTGCTCCCCTGGAATCCCTTTTCTGATGCCAGATGTTGTCTCATCCGGAGATCCATTTCTTCTTGGAACCTGTGGTTGAGACCTTTAATGTGTAATGTGGCCAAATTCACATGTATACCAACAAGCAGGGAAAAGAAAAAACATAATTCTAGGCCCACATTTCTAGGCACATTCAAGCCAAAGAGCTATTATTTACCTGATACAACTATTCCTTAAGAGCTCAATTGACTTAATGTGTCAACAGGTGATTAAACTATTTCTTTTACTTCCTTCTACAAAATACATCCTCTACTCACCAGAGAGTATTAGAACATTTGAGCTTGTTCTTACAGAAGTCAACCTAGTCCAAATCACAAATAGCTAAATGAAAGGCTACACATAGCAGCAGAATCCAACACGAATCTCTCTCACTAGAGTCCTGTGAAAGAGAATTTCAAAAGGGGTGTATTGAGGTATGAAAAAAATCTGTATGTGTGTGTCATACCACAACTTACAAATCAGGCAACCTATGGCACTGGAATACAGCACATCTGATGTGTTTTTAATAGGGTTTGTATGAGGCAAGAAAGGCACTGAGTTGGGTGTCCATTGTTATTCTAATTAAGCATTCTTTGCTAATCAGCAGTGAAATTAAATTGTGTCTTCTGATCATGGAAAATCAAGTGGTATATTTCATGCGCACTGTCAAAAAAACCCACTTTGATGGGAAAGCCAGAAGAAAGAAAATTCTATTTTTGTTGGATACTTTTTACTGTTTTCTGCTAAAAAGCAGAAATATGTTTGGCTACAAAACCTTTTAAGAGTTGTTTTTACTCTATGTAAATGGCAAAGTTGTAGAATTTCTAAATTAAAAATAAATCATAAAACCGCTAGATTTGTATAGGCAAAAAATGCATTAAACTTGATCGTTACACACAGCTCAATCTGTCATCATGAAACACATTCATTCCTATTTTCAGTATCCACGTAAAAGTGAATGTGTCTTGGAATAGCATAAAAATTAAACTCCTTTATTACTTACAAGTTTTACAGTTCAGATAAGAATAAAATGAAGGCTGGTATTGGTATTTGTTGAAAAAATACAAAGCCTTTTGATTTATTAATTTTGTAAAATGAAAAGTTATGTCCACAATTTCAACCCCTTGTCACCCTGGTGAACTCTGCCTTTTTGACCTGGCTGGGAAATGACTACCAACCTGGGAAGTTCTTTCATGGTCTCAGTGGACCTCAAAAATACATCTGAAACCAAGCAGGTACCATGGGTTTGACTGACATGGAGATTTGTTAGTTGCCCAAAGCTTGCAACACATGAATTTACAAACAGATATCACTCTAGAACCTGATGACAATCTCTTCATTATACATGCTCCTTTAGTGACTTGGCTGCTGTATACTTTCACTAATGTATTCAGAGACATAGCTCATCTGCAAATGAGATGCCCTTTTCAATTACATTTCTGGGGAGAAAGAGTTGTCTAGAAAACTTTTTGACGGTACTTGGGGAAGAGTGAAAAGAATAAATTCTTGAAAAAGTGAAAGAGTTTTTTTCAGGAAGGTTTTTGGGTTATTTTTCTTCCTCCTGGCTAATTTAATTTTGGGTTACTAGATTAATACTCTTTCCCCATCCTGCATTCCTTTAGTAACAGCTACTTGAGTGATTTTGCAATTGACTGCCACAATGCTTATAGCTCTATAGGCAAAATTTACTGTGATTAAATCCAAATTAATTACTTCCACCCAAATACTAGTAAAGTAGCATTTGCTTGGGGGGAAAAACTGCTTTACATTCCCTCGGCTGTCTAAAACAGAAAACTCATAACCCCTCCCAGAGAAAGGGTTTTTAAAATGCAGACTGCAAAGCAAAGAACTGAACTAATAGATTTCTTTCACTGCTTAGCCAGAATTTTGAATTCTGTATGACAGGTTGAATCTGGTAAACTGGCAACTCTAGACCATGAGCTGAGGGAGGTTTCAAAGTAAACCTCTGTAACATGTAATCCATGAATGCCCAGCAATCACAGTGAGCACCTCTCAAACTACATAAAGGTCAGGTGGCAGGGAAAACCATAAGGGCACAGCTTCAGCCAGAGAGAAGCATTAGGGACTCCAGTTCCTTTCCTCCTGAGGCAGGGGTCACACCACTTGCTCCCAGGATCATGCCATGACACCCTTCTGCTTAGAAAGTGTGGTATGGGAGCTGGAGAGCAGCCATGGGTTGCTTTTGCTTCTGCACATATCATGCCTTGCAAAGATATTTCTGGCTTCTAAGGAAAGAATCAGACTTGATTAGTGGCTACCACAATTTCACAATGGGCATTTTAACTGTCAGAAACTTCCATCAGCAAAACCAAGTCCTTTCCTGAAACCATGACTAGGAAGCAGATTAAGGTGTACAGCCTGGGTTCCAGCTGGAAGACAACCACCATGGTGTACTTTAAAGTTTTCCAAAGCAAAACTTTGTGATAGAAAAGAACTCAAAATCTCCCCTTGTAATTTGTGCTTGGTAAGACACATTTTTGTCACCATCTTTACAAGTGTCTGCATAGGTAAGCGTAAGGAATTAATTTTGCAATGAGAGTTCTTACAATGGAATCTGAGTCTGACATTCTTAAGGTGTATTAGAGGATTTTGAAATAGAAGCAGGCCAGGTGCATTTTCTAAATAAATGAATAATGTAAAAACAATCCTTGCTTTTCACAAATACTGCACAGTAGAACACACAATATTTTTTTTTTTCATTTTGCAATGTGGATGTTTATGTTTACAACAGCACTCTTCTCTGGGGAAGTGACAGTTATGACAACTGAGGACAGTATCTAGAATGTGCTTCGCAATTATTGTGCGATGGTAAAAAGGAAAAAAATCAATGAAACCAATTAAACTACATTAACTGCAGTGCCCCAGTCCAAACACAGCTTTCCCTCTGTATCCAAGTTTTCCTCTTAGAAACTACAGTCAAGGCTCCAGTATTTGAGTATCAATCCAAAAGAAGAGACAGTGGTGCTGTGCTTACCACTGACAGGAATAAGCCTGTTCGCTAAAATCTGCTCTCCTTAATCTGTTATTGATGCAGTTGTTTGAAATTCAATTTGGCCGATTTGAAAACAGGATTATGAGAGGAAGCATTTTCAGTGGCCTGCCAGAGTAGTTGGTTAAATGTGAATACACAAAACAATTACAAACTTCTTTCCTTCCTGTGAAGCTTTCTTAGTGCAGATGTAACTGGAGGGAGTAGAGGAAGGTATTTTCCTGAAAGTAAGGTGGGCTCATACTTACCACTCATTCCTTACTTTACAAATGTTGATTTTTATGCAAGAAGTGCTCTTTCTACTGGGTAGAAGCATTTTTATGCTAAGTTCAAACACAGGGGAGCAAAATAAAAACAAAACCAAAACAAAAAAAATATTGCTGCATGCAGATTAGGAAGCCATATTCTGTAAACACAAATAATGCAGCCAACTAAAACAGGTCTTAAGGTCATAAAAAGTCAGGTTTGTTCTGTATTACATCTTTACTCAAAGGTTTGATCTATGACATTTTCAGAATGACATCTGAAAAAGACATCAGGAATGTAAGACACAGGGAAGCAGTGAAAAGGTTACATACTAACAGCACATAAAAATGCAATTTCCCAGCATTTAGCAAATTGATAAGCAGACACTTTCTAGTCAACATTTCAGCAAGAGGCACAGTAAATAATTAGGAAACCTTTTGCCCTCTTGAGCCTTGAGTTAAATTCAGTGATGTCACTACATAAAAGAAGTTCAACATATTTTTTGTGGATCCGAGGGAAAGTCATTTGTATCACATGAAATGAAAGTGTGTGGCAACTGTCAAAGAGTGAAACCGATGACAGCACAGGCTAGGACACTCAAAGTGGGAAATATGCCTGGAAATAAACAGAACTTGAGTGATGCAAAAAAGAGTGAAGTATGAAGACATGCAAACACAATGCAGTATTTTTGAAGCCCATTTCAGACAGCATTTTGGATCTTCTAATGCTCGGGGTTCTCTGATGTTTCCAAAACCTAAAAACTGAGACATAAGAAAGGATAAAAAGCTTCTGACACGAAGAAGTGATGGGAGCAAAATACGGAATCTAATTTAAAAATGGAGTAAAAAAAAAAGGAGCTTTTCCCATAGATATGTAAAGAGTGTGTTATTAGCTGCTTTCACTCTCTGAAATCCAATTTCTATATCATAGCATTAAGTCAGAAACAGGACTTTTCCTTTTAAAATAAAAACAAAAATTTTACTGAATGCCTACTCTACAAATTCTTCACAAGTGTTATGCTAGAATTTTATACAGGAAGAAAAGAACAAGCAATGAAATTACAGAATGCAACAAAATTTCAAGTTTTGTGATATCTTTTATGGCCCAAACACTTTTGAATGGCATTCCTTTGTGTCCACGTACCTGAAAGTAGATGGTAAGCGACACGTGAACTTAGTGAACTTAGTCATATGATAAGAACAGACAATGACAAAAAAGACTGACAGTGCAATACTATTACCATGAAACAGTAATAATGTCAATTCAGAGCTACTTCAGAACGATGACAGTCCTTTTCTGCAGTAACATCCTGTTCACAGTCATTATGCCCATGAAAGTCCTCTTGCTGGTGATACTCTCTGAAAGCAGGAAGCCATCTGAGACTTCATGGACTTCTCTCACATCCTCTCTCTTGTGTAGAGAGAGATCTTTCTGTCTACTCTGAGCTATGGATGAATATAGTGTTGATGATATGAATGGCCCATGGCTGTGAAAGCAGACATAATTAAGTGCACTGTTTCCTTCATTGAGTTTTCTGAAAAATTCTAAAATTCATTCCACCCTGTTTCACTCCTAAGTATTGAGTCAGGGCTTCATAAATCTACTAAACTCATTGTAGTAATGCTAGTATTGAGTTGAAGGCAAATAAATTCTAGCTAATCCACTAATACCTCTCTCAACCAACTCTCATGAGACAGATCCAGCCAGCAAACAATCAAACATTTCCCTGAATGCAGTAAGATTTTATCTAAAGTAGTGTAAATATATCATCATTACAAATTAAATCTCAGCCCTCTTGATCAGCCATAAGCAAGTTAAGAAAGACTTGATTCTAGCTAAGGATTTGAAGCACTTCTTCCTCCTCCCAGGCCTTCATGTTTAAACTTTAAAAATTAATACAGAAATAAATACTAATGCTTTTGTATCGCTCTGCATTTTTCCACTAGTGAGGGATAACACACCACAAGTACTGTCTGATTCCTCTAATGGTGACCATAATGGTTTCAAAATAGGAAAGCTATTTCCAAGCAAACTGTGGCACAGAAGAATACAGACTACCCACTAGTCTCCCAGCATGTGATACAATCATTGATTTCACTTTTCCAAGTAAAAATCTTAAATCATGTTAGTCCAAGATTTTGTCTGGTTAATAAAAGTAGTTTTTCGTAATTATAATTAACTTTTATATCTCATTTATGAATGAAAGATTGAAGTGTGACATGAAAGTGCTGAGGCTGAGGGCAGAATGGGAATACCTTTGTCTCTCCACATTTACGTACATCAAGTCCACCCTTTGACCATTTCACACACTCATTTCCAAAGTGCACAGTACTTTAACACACAGGAAAGCTATGCTTGTTACCATCTTTAGTTCTTTGTCACAGTCTATGTTCCTTATGTCCTGCTGCTCTGTATGCTGCTATTGCTAGTAAACAAAGTGCCTAAATATATGTTAGATACTTGTTCCACAGTGGTTTTTTAAGTTAAAGTTACAGCCACACGTGGAGCTTTATGACATGGGCTTAACAGCAGGTGTGTCAGCAATGCTAAAGCTCAAATCAGACTTGGGATATTTATTCATCTCATGTAAAAAAGATTCATCTTTATCTCATGGTCAATTATTCCATACTGCATGAGCCTTTTGTCCTAACATTAAGATACTTGCCTTTAAATATGGGAAAAAACTGTGCCAGCTGAAAGGGAGTTAAGTAAATGTAATTTAGAATGCTTTGGGAGATTAGAGAATTTCACTTAGAATATTGTCAATAGCTTCATGTTCAGAAGCAGGAAGTCCTTTAGTGTGACTTCATATTTCACAGTACTCTTAGAAAAAGATTTAATTTATTATGGGCAAACACTGAAGTTTTATACAAACAATTATATAAGTTCATAAATATGTGTTTTTAAATTTACACTATAAAGACAAATTAGCAGCACAAGGTCTCCAAATGTATTGAGGACAATATAAACCTCTCTCCCCCATGGGACTGAAATGGTTTCTATTCACTCCTAAGAGTCTGATGGAAGGTAGGAACCCACTTATCAACCTCGTAAATTGAGTGGGTTGTTAGGCAAAGCAGTTCAAAGGCTCTAATTGCATTGCCCCCAGCCCTCCATCCAAAGCTCTCATTGCACACTCCGCGGTCCCGGGCACTCACAGCCACTTCACATCCCTCGATGGCAAAGGCGGTAAGGAGGCGTTCCTCTGCCCCAGGCACCGCCGGTGCCACGGCCAGCCCCGCCGCGCACCCACAGGCAGCAGCCGCACAAAGTGCTCGGCACAAGGGCAGCCCACGCACCCCCAGGAGAAAGCCTGATCCAGGCTGAGATGCTTCATATGCAGGGGGAAGTAACAGCAGAAATAAAATACTCAGAGAACCAACTTTTGGGAGACAGTATACAGAGGATACAATTATTCGGAGATTAAATCCACTCACAAGTAAAAATATCTTGGCAAATAACCTGAAATTAATCTCTCATAGCTTGCTGGAAGCCACTCCACAGCAGCAAAAATTATTTGGTCTGGGGTTTTTTCAGCTGAATTAATTCAGAAACAGTTATTCTCAGGAGGCTGAGGTGGGATAGAAAGTGAGCTTAAAATCTGAATACTCTGAAAAAAATGCTGAAAAAAACCCCAGATCAATAATATATTTTTTTCATCTAAAATATAAAGAAAATTAAGTCCTAATAATTTGAAAAATCTGAATCTAGTGTTTCCCATGGAAATATCCTGGCCTATACAAATTAGCATATCTCCAAAGAAACAGGGACAGAAAAAACCAGCAGAATCTGAGCCCTAGAAACCTGCTTCATGTCAGTCCTGGGGAGAAAAGAATAGTTGCTAAGAACACCTTTCTCAAAACAAGTGCTGACAGGTTAAAGAAAACATGCAGTTTCTGCAGTTCCTTCCCAACAAAAGAAGTGCTCACATAAACACCTATGTATTAAAAAGGCAAATAATCAAATCTGTGCCAGTTCTGTAAATTTTTGACATTTCTTGTCTGACAAACACACACAGCAATGCCACAGAGCACTGGAAATTTTTCAAACTTCAATGAGAAATTTAAGAGATTCCTCCAAAATGTACCTTTTTCTTACTTTCTCACACATGCAAGTGTGCCACCTCCTTCTATCCTTCCTCAACAAACTGGTTACTTTTCAAGTACGATTATTTTCATAGCTTTGTGAAGTTATGATGGAACAGTCTGAGCTGCTGCTTCATTTTCTGTACATCCTCTGTGTGGACTCAGCATTTTGAGAAGAAACTGAGAAATGAGCAGGGACAGTCAGGGCCTGCCTCCTTGCCCTTGAAGGGTGATACTGTACAGACCTAAGGCAACATGACTTTCCCTAATGCCTGCTTTGCTTGATGTCAGAGAGGAGCACCTGGTTTGGTCCAGTCCCTCCTGCATTCTTGTATGACTTTGTCAGATCCTTATCCAGATCTTGCAATGGTTTGTTTGCCTTGAAAGTTCTTGATCTTTGAAGCATGTGATAATGTCAATTAAAAAACAAAGTAAGGCTTCAGGGTGACTGAGAACTCTTTAAAATACTAAAGGATTTTAAAATATGAACAAAATAAATAGAAATGTGGATTTTTTTTCTTTTGTTTAAAAATATTTAAATGTTGGAGCCTACAATAATTTATCTATCTAGGGGAACAGCAGCAGCTCTGCAGATATGCCATAAATATTGCCAGCTGTCACACATAAATAAGGAGGTGAGTTATTGCTCTTCAATCCCTTAACATAGACATATAACAGACTGCATACTATGGCTTCATGAAAGTTAATATAGCACTTTTTATTTTCTTAACGGAGAAATACAAAGCTGAGTTCAAAGTGTGAGTTCTTTCAGGGTTGTTTTTCTTTTCTTGTTGTGAAATGTTTGCTTTCACTAATGCTACAAGGTAGCAATAATTGTTCATGTGTTAGCAGCAAACCATCAAATTATTTCACAGCTATGCAGTATAAGTAAATATTTTCTTCAAATTATTCCACGCAAGTTAAATACTGGTGTTAAAAGTATTCTAGAGCTACTGTCCTGCAAGAGTCTTGGTGACACTTGAAGATAAGAAAATCCATTTATAACAGTTTTTAATGATATAAATGTGGACATTTATGATTTTTGACAGGTTATCACATAATTGCAGTGGAACTCTGCATTGTGTTTACTTGAATACCTGAAGAGTTTGACAGTTAAAATTACTACAGTGATTCCATAGAAAACAGTTGTTCTGGTCGTCTATTACTTAAGTATCTCAAGCTCATTTACACCAGAAAAGAGAAGGAGAAGCAGACAGCACCTGGACAGGTGAAAACACATCACTAAATCTTGAATTTTTACCAACTGTCATATTCTTACATCCCTTGAGCTTTTTTTTTTCAGTCTAGCTGTCACTTCTCTAGTTTTCTGTATCCTTGACTAAAAGTAAAAAGTACTAATTATGAAGAGAGACTTTTTATACCACAAAGTCCAATGGCTCTACTTTGCAGATGTCACTGCCACTTAGTCTGTGTAGGATGTGAGGTTGTGAAATACAGCTTTTTACCAGTGATATCATCTTCTTTTCCACACAATTAATCTACTAATAATTAACATGAGTCATCACCCTATTTAGAGGCTGGCATTACTGAACTTCCATTCCTACAGAATACACATAGAGAAGGACGTGCCTTCAAAGCATGTCCCTTCCTGCTATGTAAAAAGGGCAAAAACGTTTGGAGAGAGGCATTGAAACCCAACAATATCACACATTATGTACTCCACTACAAAGCCCAGAGAAGCTGGCAGGTGATCAGTTTGTCACACATTAGAGGTTTGGTTGCTTGAATGGCATAGGGCAGGATAGTACAGTGAGAAACTTTATATTCTGTGACCAGTTAAAGGAGTTATTTTGACCCTTAAGCCACTGGAGTATGGGAAGAGAATCACGCTCAATCAATCTGTAGGAATCTGACACAGTGACAGCAAACCTCCTGAACAGTGTCTACCAGGTAGAAGGCAGCCTTTAACATCACTCATTCTAGGCTAGGAAAAACTGCATGCTTTCTTTGCTTCTCCTATATCAGATACCCCATAAAGCTGAATCAATGACAACAAAGCAACCAGGAACTTTTGATGAGACTTCCCACACATACTCAAGGCATTTTTTTACCCATGTAATTGATGTTATTAGATGAAAAAAACAACAACAATAAAAAGAAAATTAATATCTGGATCCTGACACGGTATTCTAATGATGGAGCTCAATATTTTTGCATTTCTTATTAGTTAGTTCAGCTGTTACTCAGCATTATCTGTTATGAAAACAACTTCTGCCTTTCACAACTATACTGATAGATTGTTCTAGCACTAGCACATCTTTGTGTAATCATTTAAAACTCTGCACCTCAATTTATACTTAGATAAAGCTACTCTTTTGTCACATGAATAAGAAAGTCAAGAAATCACAAACTTGAGACAAATCCATGTTTCTTGTGAAACATTCTTCTCTTCAGTCTAAGGAGAAGCTGTGGTTGATTACCAGAGACACAGGCCATGGAGAACAGCAGACTCTAGGAAGGTGTCTGTTCTCCCAAACATAGTTCTTACAATGCAATAATATTGCATACAGTAAACTTTATACCATCTTGTAAAAAATACATTTAAAACATTATTTTTTACCTTTTCAGCGGAAAAAAAGAAAGGATTTTATATATATAGCTTACATAATAGCTTACATTTTGTAGCTTTAGTCATCAATAAAATTAACTTGAAAAAATTTATCTAGATGAACTTTGCTTTGTCAGCACAAGCTCTCCAAGCATCTTGAATAAAAGTTGTTCAAAGCATTATAACAGTAAACTAGACAAATATTAAGTCCTATTCTTCTTGAAATTTTGAGGATTTAAGCATTTATGGAGCAAAGGACAATGATGTCAAATTGCATTTAGTTTTTAAAATTAAGAGAAATTCAGAGAAAAAAAAGTACTAAGTGATTTATACTGTTAGATGTTATTCTTCTAAATGACAAGTACGTAGATTGCTTGGCTTTTTTTTTAGATTTAGATCTTTCATGTCATTTATTGGATGGGTTATTTCTTTGAAGTGCCACCTAACTAATTATGTAGAGTATAAAAACATATCTTTGGTTTTAACCACTAGATCCCTCTTTCTAGATAATGAGTTTATTTTTCTATCAAGTAAATCCAAACCTTGTTGCTGTACTTAAGCACATAACCATAAATGGTTATAGCCTGGTACTAAAATATTTGTTCTTCCCTCCAGTTCCCATTAGGATAACAGACTGAGGTAATAGGTTTTAAGTAAAAGGTCCAGACTAAAACAATTTGGGTAGATTAAAAAAAAAAAAAGCCTCATAAATCAGTTTTCCAGTGATGTTTATTTGTGTCATTGTTCCTGATCCTTTTCATGAAAACATTAGTCTTGAAGGATGTGTCAGCCTTTGTTAAAACCTTGATTCATTTCACATAGGAGAAAGAAACCTGTCATTGTATTAAAAGTTAATGGACTCTTTAAAAAAATCGCTTTAGTTAGCTATGCAATTTTCTAAAATTCAGGGCAGGAAGGGCCCAAACAACCCCAGGTCTGTAGTGCATTAACATCTTAAATATATATAATTATATTCTCCAATAATTCATAGGGTTTTTTATGTGTTGTTTCAAAGAGCTCACATTAAACTAAAAATATGGTTGGAAGGAAACTTGAAGGAGACACTGAATGTAGCTAACAATGGATGAGAGACTAAGAAATGGAGAAAAAAGGCCGGGTTTCACTGAGCTCTGGGTGGCAGCAGGAAAAACTCTCAAGAGCCAACTGCAACCAGCAGCAGCATCCAGCAGTTGTAATCAGTTTAAAACTCCACTTAGCTCAGCTTAACAGGAGCAGAAGCAAGGCCCACTTCTCAGGGGCTGGAGGCAGGCAAACCTGATGGTGGGATCACTGGTGTTTGGCTTCCAGGAGTCTGTTTCTGGCTGAGAACTGCCAGATGAACTGCTCTAGAACAAGAATTCTTCAGACATCTCAGGGCAGGCATAGCATAAACAGGGGAAGTACTATCTCCCTAAATGGGCTTGAAATGGAACCACAGAGAGGCTTGGCCCTGTAAGTCTAATTGTTCTTGGATCAATTGTGTCTTGTTCTTGTGCAGTGTTGGATACCCTGACTTGGTAGTTTTTGCAGTGGTTCAGACAGCTACTTCTGCGTGCATTCTGCTTAGGGAAAGCTGTGCCCTCAAGAAGGGGGAACACTGATCTAAAATGTGCATTTTTGGGGAATACATAAAAAAATCCATTATGACAAATGCACAAGACATGTGAAAAAAAATCATTTCTAGTCCATTTCTTCCTGATGAAATTATTATATCTCTAATACAAAAATACCATACAAGATTAAGTGATTTAAGTGAAGTTACCAGGCAAGGTTGTGCCAGAAATAGGAAAACAGTGTCAAATTCCTAACGCCAGTTAACTGAATAAACGTCTAGATTACTATAATTTCAGGTCTAGTATGTTAGGTCACCTTACTCAACATCTAGATAACCACATCTTACCCTGAGGAACCACTATCTGATCACAGGTATGAGGGAGGAATGGGTAAGTTCAAAGTTGTATTTTCCAGCAAAATTAGGTCTTACCTATTGTATTTACTGTTCCCCCTAAATATTTTCATGAATCATTAGAAGTGCACTTTATAAGTTACTTCAGTGACATTAACTTTGAAACCAACCATACAAAAGGAATAATATGCAGAATGGTATGCGGCCTCCAAGACTCTGCATCTGGTTGTACATGAATTGTTTGTAAAACCTGACTTAAGTCCTTGCAAGGCTGTCATGTCAAAATATTGATGTTATACTAAAATGCCATTAACCTGAGGGTGTCCCTGAGGGTGCATAATGCACAAAATTAAAAG
>VZUA01010048.1:670-15803 GCA_013401035.1 Horornis vulcanius | reverse complement strand
ACATCAGGAAAAAATGAGACTGTATAATTTGGCAGGAATCATTGTAATCACAGAGTTTCAGCAACTGAGCTTATATCAAGTGACTTTTATGCCACTTCCTGACAAGAAGAGAGTGCCTGTGAGATATCAGCAATTTACCTGACACCCGTGAGACTTATGAACATTCCTAATTCTTATAGAAAGCTCAGAACAAGTCATTTTGAATGTTGATGCTTAAAATAATTCCTAGGGTTAAGTGAAGTTCCTGCCTCCATAAAAAAATTACTTTGTGAGATGAATTGGGATTATTTACAATGCTTAGAACCCCTTGATTTCCAAACTGTTCTTGTTGTGAATTTTAGTCAGTTCCACCTGGAGAGGAAATCAAGTTACTGCCTGCATTGACTCGCTTGTGCATGTGCACACAGAGACAATTTCCCTCTCACTTTTAGTCTTATATTTTGATTAAAGGAGAAAACTACCCAATAAATAAATAATAAGCATGAAGTCTCCAGTGTTTTCTATTCTCTCTGTGCAGAGGCTCCACTGAAGAGCAAGTCTGACCAGGAATGACAAAACCCCTACAGTTGGAAAAAGACAGAGCACCTATTTGTCTGCTCCAAAGAAATAGTAACAATATATCATTAATAGACCATTTTTAGCCTATAAACCCCTTCCTGTGGCTCAAAACACTGACATTTCCAATGCCTATGTGGAAGACCAGCTTTAGCCAGTTCAGTGGTTACCCAGTGGAGGTTTGAACTGGGCTGCCCACAATGCCAGGGGATGTAACACTCTGCTCCTTGGGATCATCAGGAGCAGTTCAAATCCCTGATGTGAAATCTGGAGCTCTTCCCCCAGCCCACAAAGAGTCTGAACAATGCAAGAGACTCACAGAGCAGCAAGTCTACCCCCTTTTTTTTCTGCAAGAATCTACTGTATTTCAAGTAGTTCTTCCCTTCAGTGCCAATAAGATTTCAGGAAAGCAGATGGGAGACCTGTAACACTTTCTTGCTGAAAGAATAAGCGATATTCCTTTGAATAAGAATCAGGATATACTGTACAGTTCTCTCTTCTTAGCTGGACAGACTAAAACAAAGTTAAGCAATAAGCACTGTTCTTAGATAGAAAAATGCAGTTAAATTACCAGCTTTATGACAGAGCTTTCGTGAGTGTGTGTATAACTGGTGCATCCTTTTCCCCCCTTAGATGCCTGAACTGAGTGTGAAATTGCCTCTTTTTTGCAATACAGGCTCTGCATCTTTGAGGTTGAGCCCTGTTGGGGCAAGCAGAAAAAAAGGTTTGCTGGGTTGATAATGCTTTAAAGCTTTGAAACTGTCTCTCATCACCCAGAACAGCTTGGCTGAGGTGAGATCTTGTGGGCTTGCTGGAAACCTCCTTTGTTTCTCTGGGATGCAAGGGAACTCATGGGAAAACCTGTGGCTGAAGATGTGACCTGAAGACACCATCCTATTTCAAGCTCGGTAAAAGCCATTATTTGTGTGTATGTGTGTGTAGGTGAGTGCTCTTTTAGAAAAGGTTCTAGGAATCAAAATTGGGAAATTAAATATGCATATACTTAACCAAAAAAACAGTAAACCAAGTTTATCTCTTGTCCTTCAGCAACCACTTTTACTTTATCTGCCTTCTGTTATGAAGCTGATGTTCCCTCAGGCAAGGAACAGAAATCAACATCGTTTTCAAATGTGATTACAAATTAGGTGAATGCTATGAATAAGCCAAGAGCTCAGGCTGATCTAAACCTTTATTTTAACCAAGTTATCGAAACTGGTTGATTAAATGACTATAAAGCAATTTAAGGCCTGGTTTCCTACGGTTCTTTTAGCTCTCTTGAGTGAATACAGTTAGAAATAATTTATGAAAATGCAGTGCACTGGAAAATATATTCAACCAGTTCCTTTCTCAGCTGGACTATTTTGTAGTCTGCAGCAAATTGGCATTACTCTCCCCTGTTTCTGCAAAATGCTCAGTGAATTCAAATGGCTCTCAAATCTACCGAGGCAGTTGAATTATTGCAAAAGTCTGTCTAGGGTTGTAGACATGTGTTCTTTTGACTCCCCCTCCATCCTACCGAAAAATAAACTACTGTTCTTCATGGCTTATTTTGTCTCTGTCAAGGAAACTTTCTGCTCCCATCTCAGGAGGATTGTACAATAGCAATCTGATCCTGACCTTTCTACCTCTTCCTTGAACAACAGATGAAAATTGGACAGTGAGAAGTGGTGTATGCTCCATAACTTGTATCCCAGGCACAATCTAATGACACTCTTCTCCTAGTAAAAACAACAGTTGCAGCAAAGGTTAAGGTAAACAGGTTTAGCTAATTACCTCTTAATCAAATCCAGTTATAATTTACTGATGGCCTCTGAAGCTCTGTTCCTGCTAAACCATGGGTTTTGGTTGGATTAGCTTATCTATGATAAATGCAGTGTGATTAATTTCTCCCACAGTACAGCAGCACGTAAATATCAAGTGAGAATAATATATGACCAAATAAACTCAGCTCACACACCATCACAGCAGAACTCTCCAAGGCCCCCATGTACCAGGCACTGAAATAGAATCCCTTTTTTTTTTTTTTTCAGAAGGTGGCAGTGGGGAAGAAATCATTTTTGTGTTATTCTTTGTCCCAGGGACAAAAAAGAAAACACCAGAAGTGAAACACACCAGTGCTTTCAGGATCAAGAAAGTCACACTGCATTCAAGTAATGTGCACTTTTGTGTGTGCAAATGCTTGCTACAAGTAAATCAGGTGTATACATGTGACAAAAGCATACATTTGTCCTATCAAGCTTTGAAACTGGGCCTGTGGACACCTCAGGTGCCTTATTTTTTGTAAGTTGTCTTTCTAAAATATGAAATAGTCTATTTCTCAAGGAAGTGAGAGGAAGTAAAGAGAGCTCAATTAAAAATCCATTTGAAATGTTTATGTGAGATCTGAAACTACATATACTTTGTGAGTTTATACTTTGGTTTCAAGCTCAGACTGGTTTAATCAAAACATTTGTTACTTCTTGAACAAACTTTAGACTATTTTTTAAAGAAGCAGCTCGGAGGTAAAGTGCTGTGTCAAAATAGTAAGGAAGCAGTAATCCCCAGAGCTTTCTTAGAAGCCCTGTGAAATGCAGCAGTTTTGATTCAGCTGCAGTTTGTTTTTTTTAACTTTATACAAATCCAAAACCTGAGGCAGACAGAAAATGTCTGCATGAAGTCCTTGCAGTGGCAGGAAACAGCAGAGCTGGATAGGTGTCTGTGTGCTGTCAGTGCTCTGTCATCCTCAGTGGGGCTGAACCAATTTATGTGTTCTTAGACACAAATCTCACCTTTCTTTGGCATTAACTTCAATGCCACTCTTACTGCAAAGCAGCAAGTTTTTTTCAGTTTGCAAAACAATGATTTCACCAAAACCTTGCCCTCAGTCTCAGCACTATAGATTTGGATTAGACAGTAGGAAAAAAAAAATCATGGAACAGGCTGCTCAGAGCAGAGATAGATTCTCTGGAGGTGCTCAAAAACATGATGGCATTTGGGACAGGGTTAATTGTGAACACTGGGGTGGTTCTGGGTTGACAGCTGGACTTGATGGTCTCAGGGTCTTTTCCAGCCTTCAAGTGAAGGTTTTGTGATTTTGTGTCCTTCTCCCAAGATGTTGAAGAGCTGCTGCTACACTCAGCAAACTTTGAACACAAATTTTCATTTCTTCATTTTTTTTTTTAAATACCAAAAGCCAGGACAAATTGTTTCTCAAATCCCAACACCAGCCTACATTTAATGTGTTAGGTAGTGCTGATGGGCAGGAACATATTTTAGGTTGCTCCAAAGCCCTGTACTATCTGGCCTTGGACATTCCAGGGATCCAGAGGCAGCCACATCTTCTCTGGGCAATTCACATTTTGTCTCTGCTGCTCTACAGTCACCAGGGTTCAGCATTTGAAGGGAGAAGTGGAAGGAAACTGAGAAACTCAAGCTGGGCACAGCAGGTTTGACTATTTTCTAAACAAGGGCCTAAACTTCAACTGATCTCTATCTGCAACTCTGAATCAAACATGACAGGTTTTCTATGCTGTTGAACTGGCCAACCTGTTGAAGGAAGAAAAAGTTCAAAAACAAAGAGCTGGATGTAAAAGTGGTCCCGAAGTAGCTGTGGTAGAAAATGACTTTGAAACAGATCCAATCCTTTCACAGAAATTATTAAATTCCTTCACTGGGATTGTTTCATGGTGACATGCACATTATAAACAAATGATAGGCTGTGTTAGAGGAGCATTCATGCCTTTTCTTTGCTGGGCAGAGTTGCAGTTGCCACTACCCTTTGGTTTTCTCCTGCTTACATATATTTTTTCCAGCTCTTCTGTTGCATGCTTCATGAAAAGAGAGCTCAAGTTCAAGGCTGTGTGGGATTTTTCTCAAGCCATTGGAGTTCCAGCCAGTAAGTAAGCATCCCAGCACACAGGCCAAATTAATTCCATCATCATCAAATGGAAACAAAGTGCCTGAGACAAAGTGACTGAGAGGTCAAGGAAATCTGCAGCTGAGAATCAAACTGGGGCCGTTTGGGAATTCAATACGTTAAAGGTGAATGAGGGGGCATTTTTGGTTGGGGTACACTCTAGTGATTGCACGCAATCCTTCGTGATTCTAGTGGCTTTATCTCAGATTTGTTGTTGACTGATGCACAAGATGAAACAACAAGGGTTGTTCTGGTATGTGAATTTCCTTCTTTGAATTAATTTTTACCGCTGACGCGACTGCTGTATGAAGTGACTCCTTAGAAAATATTTTTAAACTCTACACCAGCACAGGAAAGCTTTAGTGTGTCTGACAGCTCTGGAACTGCCCGGTCAGAAGACAGGTCAGGGTTCAACCTATTAAGCTTTCTGTGGCTGCAAGATGCGACACAAGCTGAATTGCCCATCCACCAACACAGACCTGAGTGCTGCTCCCATTTCCTGATGCAGCAAAGGACAAAGCATGAAAGAAATCAATGCATGCATTTTATCCCCTGCAGGGCTGACATCTTTCTGGCTGACTGATAAAAACCCCTCAGATGATCAGATAGGAGAACTTTCTCAGCTACATGGTTGGTTTGCCTCAGAGCAGCACTGTTCTTTTAGAGTCACTTTCAGTCAATGGCAGGTCTGGGAAAACAGGCAAAAAATCATAAACCAGCATTTGGGTAAAAACAGCTGTGTGTTTTCAGTGCAATTGTAATCTGGCACCTTGAATTCGTGACCCTTTAAATTTGGTGTCATGTGAACCCTGATTACTCATCCCTTGGGGGAAAGGAAGCCTATCTGAGAGCTCTCACACTTCCAAACTGCCCCACTCTTCGTGGCTTTAAGGCACGTAAAAGTAATAACCCTTCCACAAAATATTGCTCAGTGGCTCTTGGAAATGCCTTGGAATAGGACTTACTCAGCAGATTTGAATAAAACCCAGTCTCTTGTTTTTACAGTGTCTGTGGATTATGGTGTGAAATGTAATCATTCTGACTAAAATCTGTGCCCTTCTACAACCTTGTTTTGTTTCCAACCTGGAGCATCTTGGGTGCCTGTTGTGGGATGCCATCTGGCTCTGTTCTTCCCTAAAAGGGGACTGGATTTGTGAACATCATTCATGTTTCCAAAAAGCACCTTCTGTATCTGCCCAAGCCACCCAACACAGCCATGCTAACCCTGAGTATTCTCCTCTGGCCTATTTCTTTCAGCTTGTCTTTGCACACCCTCACACAGCAGTGGGCTCATAATTTATTTAATCTTACCTCAGCCAAAATCTTCTTTCAGAGTTTTGCCTCTTGGCCCAGACTCCCTCTCCACACAAGGTGTAGAAGAGATTCTATGGAGAGGTTTATTCAACCTGTCATCATCTAGATGTAGAGTTAATTATCCTGGAAGGCTCCAGAACAACAGACACTTCAACTTTTCATTGTTTTATCATGGGCTTGTGTCTCTCTAATCACCTTAGTTATCCTCCATAGTAAAGAAGGCAAAAAAAAAAGGTGCTTTCAGGTTCTGTTTCATCTCATGACTGGAGTTAGGGAGATAAACACCTCTCTGGTGATCTCAGAGGACAGTGGGATTGCAGGGGGATACGGATCTGAGGTGAAATGTGGCATCTGGCTAAACTTGGGGTCCCCAGTTTGCCCGGGAATCTCATCCTGGAGTGACTGAATTTTGAAGTCAGGAGCCTCCAGCAAAATTCTGATTGTTTTTTAGGAGGAACCTTGGCAAATAGAACCTGTTTTTTTCAAAATGGTTCCTCTGTGGGACAATTTAGTCTGTTGAGCTATGCTAAGCCTTTTTAAAACAGACAATTCTTGGCAGATGTTAAGAGAGTAATTGTTGCATGTTATTTGCATTTAATTGTTGAATCCTATTGAGCTAAGTAAATTTTATCTTTTCTTTACCCTTCTCATTAATGAACAGAAATAAATACTTCCTTTCCACATGGCCTATTTAGTTTTACCTTGGCTGTTTTCAAACCTAGTCCATAAGGTTTGGAAAGATTGTCAGCTGACCATGAAACAGATGAATTTGGAGATATTGTTAAACATAACCTGCACTGGGAGGGTTCCATCAGCTGGAAGTTTGAGTACTTAGTTCCAGAGACATCAGCTCTGAAGAGCCTTTCACTTTTGAAAGAGGGTGGAATTCTTTCGGCATCTCTGATGAAACCCACAGATTAAAATGTGTTTTTGTGCTTTTCCCTGCCATTGTTCCCATGGGGGGAATTGTCTGTATGTTTATGGCAGCCCTTGCCATGTGGCACAGGGCTCTGTCACTTGTTTGTCAATGCCCATGGGCTTGTTGGTCTGTAATGCTCAAGGCACTGGCAAAAGGATGATGCTCTGAACTCTTCTCATCTTGAGCTCATCCAGGAGTTTTTCCTCATTGTGGAGCTCCTCCTCTGCTCCATGAGAGCTCCAGATACAGTTCCATGGGTCCTGGTAGAAGTGAGCTGCTGAAAAGCTGAACTCAAATCCTCTTTGTGAATCCAGTCCATTTGTAGATGCCAGCTGTGCTAGGAAATTTGGCTTAGGATCTTAAAAATCACTTTGTAGATCCAGCCCTCAGGCACCTTTGACAATCCCTTCATAGGAAATGAGGTTTTTTTCACCATAAGTGTGAAATAGGGTATAACTCTGACTGGTTTTAGTGCAGCTAAGATCATGTAGCACTTTTTATAGACTGCCAAAGGGTCTAAATATGGTCAGTAAACCAGAAGGTGTTTTGAGGGGAGTAGACAGAAAGGGGTTAGGTCTGCATGGGCTCATTCACTTCTGTATTTAAGGCATGGGGGGGTACATTGATGCCTTCAGGGAAGAATACAGCTACTTGCACTTTATTTCATTCCTGTAATTTCAGTGCCAAGCCACTGGACTTGAGGAGAGATGATTCTTTTCCTTTGAATGTACAGGCAAGCAAATAATGAGGCATTGTACTCTGATCTGCAGTACAGAAAACCATTTCATTGAATAACTTGGTCTTTCATTGATTACTTTTAATTCATTATTTTAAGCAGGTTGGGTTTTCAGCACTCAGCTTCCCTTAGGAGAAAAGAAAACCAACACTTTCATACATTAAGGTGTGTACAAGAATTTTGAAGCAAAATGGACCATTGAAGGCCAGAGCTGAAAACACCCCAAACTCTGCAGCTGAATGGATGCATGCTTTGCTGTAGTGAAGGCTCTTACAAGCAGGCTGCTGTCATTTACCTCTTGGAGTCTGAGGTCTCCTGGAGACAACAATCGCTTTTGTTTTGTGAAGGAAAAATATGTAATAGTATATTTGTTTTAACAAAGAAAGGTATCCTGTGAAGTGGGCTCCTGGGGACCTGAATTTTTACCATACGGACTCCAGGTTGCAACTCTAAGAAGGTTTGGGATGGTTTGTGGTCTACAAACGCACTGACAAATGTGTGATTTAATGTGGAGAAACACCAGCACAATGACCCTTTCATAGACCTCTTTTAAACATTATTGTTTCCTGTCTTCCAGCAGTCACTTCTGGAAACTTGAATGTAACGCTGAACCCTTCACTGGTTTTAATGTCACCTTCACAAATAACTGCTCCCCTTTGGAAAGAGATGCACAGGTGTTAATCTACTTATGCTTTTCATCTGTTTTAAAGGGGGGTACGAGAAAATGCTCTCTGTGTTTTGCATCAACCAACTTCCTTTGCCTTGTGTTACAAGAAGGCTTTGTGCATACACCCAAAGAGTTTTTCTTTTGCAAGCTCCTGGAATCTTCAGAGGAATTGTTTCCTGAGTTTTATTTTGTGCAGCAGGGCTGTGGAAAAACTGTATCAAAACCATCTTAGCTTTGAAGTTGGCTGATGCTTTCTGGAAGAGGGTTTTGGACACTGGAGCTAAGGACATGGCAACATTTCTCCTTGCATCCATACAAGATCACATTTGTGAGACTCAGTTGCGCCCCACTTGCAACCCTGGGTTGCTCAGCTCCTTAGATGACAGTCACTAAAAATCTACTTTTACTAGCAACTTATACCACAGTTTACTTATTACCCTTGAGGTTTTTAACTCAAATTTTGATTTCAACATGCAGGTGAATTGAAACCCTAGCACTGTATGTTGTGTATTTTCTCATCACCTTTTTATGCTGCCTGAAAGGGGTTTAGTTGCCTAAGGGACACATGGTTAGGTTGATGGTTGGACTTTGTGATCCTAAAGGTATTTTCCAACATGATTCTCTGATTCTGTTGTGTAAATATGATAATGTGAAGCTGTTGAAGCAAATGAGCCTTGTTCAGGGGGAACAAACTAATAAAATAGATATTTTCTTTCCCCCTGACAGAGCTACAATTGCAGTTTTTCACTATCTTTCCTTGCAGTAGAAAAATTTATTTCTACAGGACCTCCTTGATCAGCTCATTGGTTCAACACCAGCCCAAGCCAGAGGGAGTCAGAGCATCCTGTGTGGATGAGGTTGCACCAAATATGCACTTTGGAGGTACAACGAGGTGTCTGTGGTCTGGAGAGCTCAGCTGGTGACACCAGGAAGCAAATGTGCATGTGCTGGGACTGTTATGGGTTGCCCAGAGCTGGCTTGGGCAGGGTGGCATGGCTCCTGTGCCAGAGCAGGTGGAGCCTCTGATGCCTTCTTTTAGGCTTACCTAAAAACAGAGGCCAGACAGAAGTAAGAGAATAAACAGATATATTTATTAAAGGGTCTTCAGGTACATTTAGGGCAGAAGAAGCCTCCTCCAGGGGCTGTTCTCAGAATGGACAATGCTCACGAATTTTTCAGACAGATACAAGTTTGGTCCATTTACACATCAGGGGTTAATCCTTCAATTACAGCTTCAGGTAATGGAGTAATTTACCCCCAGTTTCCCCACCCCCAACTCACTTTTTTGTTTATACTTTCTGGGGCTGACACAGTGAGGAGTCCTTGAGTTTCAGGACCAGAGGGATTGTTTTACGTGAAGACAGTAGCTAACGCTCTATATGGAGTTTAGAGTTATGCACTAGAGCAGTACAAGATTTGAAAAATATAAAAGCTAAACTCCTAAGTCATCACTGGGACCCCCAGCCCCATCCTGTGCCAGGGTCTCTGACTCCTTCCAGGCACCAGAGCCTCTTGCAGGTGCCCGGGTGTCTGCTGGAGCTGCTGGGCTGTGCATGCTGCTTTTTGCCCACCAGAGATATGTCAACTCCATGCCCACCATCTGCTCCTGTGCAGCCTCCCCTTTCATCACAACTGTTTGATTTGCCGGGGGCTGGATCTCTAAATGAAGTGTGATTGTTTTGAGCACTCCTCAGAAGGGCAGAGGAGCTGGTCAATGAGGTCATGCTGCAGCTTTAGGATCCTGACCGTCCAGGCCCTTGTTATCAGACCTGGGCTTTCTAGGCTTGCAGTTTGATTTAACATCTCATAACATCTTGATTTACCTCTGTGGATCACACCTCCACATGTGCAGTGCTTTTCTTTCAAGTACAATGAAGCTGGGAACTTTAAGGTCAGAAAATTAAGCAGAAAAAGATGCACAATTCTTTTTTTTTTTTTCGATATGAGTTTTCTCTACTCCTGTGCTTTCTGCTGAATCAAGAGGTTTACCTAAAAATAAATATTTCAAAAATTAAAATAAATTTTCCCTGTCTTCACCCAGCTCTTTCACTCTTCTGTCAGGAAAGCACAGTGGAACAGAGCCAAGCCTGATATGCGCTTCTGATTTTGAAGTCTTGTTTGCTGAAAAACAGGAAACCTCCTTTTGAATTGCTTCAACAAATGTTTTCTTTTTACCTTTAAATTCACAAAGAGGATCTGAGTTCAAGGAGACCCAAACAACAGCTTCATAAATGAAGAAGTCAGTCTATTTTGTCGCTGGCAGCTGAAAAAAATCTCTTTTCTATACTTTCTATGTCTGTGCACAATAATTAAATGTGGGTGTTAATTGGAGCCTCAGCTGAGGCATTAACTGCTTTTACTGTCATGAAACAATGTCAGACATAAGTGGAAGGGTCTTCAGCTACACATGTGGACAAGAAGACAGCCAATGCCCCCAGACAGCTTAAAAAATGAATCTTGTGGCAGGAGAGAGGGAAAATCATCTTGTAAAGGATGGGAAAGACATGAGATCAGGAATGGTTCCTGCAGGTCAGCACAACAAGGTCTGACAGGGAAGCAGTATCACAGAAGCCTCACATGCCAGGAAAATATCACACTGCCATTCCCAGGAGTGAGAAGAAACAAGTTTAGATTAACAGAGAAGTGCTTTGCCAGAAAAGCAAAAACAGATTTAGAAGGATGTCTGACTGGATCCCAAACATGAGCCTGAAAGTCAGGGGTGACCAGGAGATCCCAGATGAGAGGGGGACTGAGGGAGGAGACAGAGCTTTGTTCCAGTGCCTTGGAGGTGGGAGATGGCATTTCACGAGGAGGTACCAGAGGTGGCCTGAGAGGAGACAAAACAGTTTAGGTATATCAAATTAAACAGAGAAGACAAATCAGAGGAGAGAATATCTGGAAAGAGCCAACATGGAGATGCCAGCGGAATTAATGGGAATGAGGGATCTTCAAGAGGGGCACAGGGTTCCCTGAGCTGCCAGCAAGGATTCGTAATGCAGGAAACAAATAAATATACATAAAATGTGTAATATTCTCCCTGTAAATCTCCCTTCTTTTCCCAAAGAACGTAAAAATGAGTACTGTGGCACTAGTTGCCACGATGGAGATTTATTCAGGGTATAAAGGAATTTTGCAACCAGCTGTGCTCTGTGATCTATCAAACAGGGACTCCTTATACATGAAATATCACTGTACCTCAGCACAGGAGAAATCACATAACTGTTTTCTGAGAAATAAAATACCACAGTCTTCCCATTATTGCGAATAGCTCTCAGTTGCAACAGGGAAACCTTGGAGACAGTTAATCTTTTGTCATATTCTGCACAAGTAGAGACAAAACTGAATATATTTCCAGTATTGAATTACTTGTTCATTTATTCCAAGTTAAAGATGCTAATTACTATCTGTATTTTCACAGCCTTATCTGATTATATTAACCTGACAAAAGGGCAGCCAAAATTCAAGATTAAGTTTCCAGATAATGCTAATAGATTCATTTTCCCTCATCTCTTCTGTCTTTTGGCTGATTTTCATTAGTTCATTTGTAAGGCTCCTATTAGCCCATGGTTATTTCAACACAACGTGCAACATAGATGTGGAATTTGATCTTGATGTTATTCTCCACTATTTAGAATCTGACTTCAGATCTGTCTGTCGCTCGAGGAAAGCAGGGGAATGCAAATAATGATCTAAGATTCAAGAAAACAAATAGGCAGAGAAGTAGGAAAGCCTGCTTTGAAAATGCCTGCTGGAAAGAGGTGTAGAAGGATGGTGACAAGGAGGCACAGAGATGTGTTTTACTCACTTTCAGGATGAGAGAACCAGTCAGCAACACACTCTGAAAATTTTCCAGAGTGCCTCTCATGTCAGTGGCCTTAACACTCTCTATGGGATGTGGGAACTGCAAAAAGGCAGAAAAAGACAGCAGTTTTTTGTCAGTGCTTTCAAAGTAATCATCCGTTTTAGGATTAAAGACTCAGCTCCCAAATTTTATGTTGAGGTCGAAACCACATTTTGCGTTAAAGGAGGGGTAAATTGCTGACCCTTGAAAACCTGTGTACAAGAAGCTGTGTCTGTCCAAGGCTATGGCAAAAAAACCCCTCACTGTTTTTAAAGTCTCATGGAGCTCCAGCCAATGCTCTGAGGTCCTAAATCATGATCTTTAGATGACTACTGTTGGGCCTGGAGAAATTATGATTTTTTTGTCTTATTTTTGTCAAAATTAGTGGTAAGTGATAGCTACAACCGACTTATTCTACTAGCTGATTGGATTTCCAACCATTTGGGAATTTCAGCCATTTGGGATTTTCAGCATTAGGAAGATGCTGATGTCCTGCAAGTGCTTTCATACCTCCAGAGTTCAGAAGCTCATTGACATATGTGGGTGTGCATGTTTTGAAATGAAGATGACAGGAGTTTCTGTGAAGACAAAAGTAAAAACATGGGGCAGAGAAATGCCTGAAGGAAAAGAAGAATAGGAATTAATGGGCTGTGAATGCCAGTTCTGAGGGAATGAAGGTTGCTCTTATGTATATTTGCCATGTTTGTATAATCCTTCCCCAAAAGGGACCAAGCTCTGACTGTTCCTTACATTCAAGGAAAGGTTCTACACCAAGGATGATGAAAAATGTCATTGTTTTGCTGCTCAGACACAGAGAGAACACCAAATTACATATTGTGTCTTGTACACATTCTGTCTCAAGCCCTGTACCTCGGCTGCTGCACATGGAAAAGTGACTGGGAAATTAGTTTCCTATGCAGGAGCTGTAACAACCCAAGCACTCAGGAAATCTACATCCCATCTACTGAAGGCTTGTTTGTCTGGCCCACTGTCCTTTATGAAAAATATGATGGAATCTTTTGCACAGCTCTTGCACACAGGGCAGCACAAAGCTCTCTTCTCCTGGTGTTTTTCTGCTTGCCTTGCCCTGGCAGAAGGAAAGGATTCCTGTGCAAATCCAGTATGGCAAGCTGAGATCCATTTCCCCAAACCTGGAGAGGTGAACATACACTACAAGGACTTATTTCTCCCCTTGGATGAGGGTGAAAGTTCAGGTGGAGGGGTCAGAGGGAGATTTTTTTTTTGGGGGGGGTGGTGATGGCTGGAGGGCTGTGTTGAGTGAAGGCTGCTCTGCTGCAAAGCTGGGGCTGTTCTCCTCCCTCCTTCTGAAAATTGCAGCTATGGACAATCCTAAACCCACTCCAGTCAAAATGAGCCTGAAAAAAAAATGCCTACCCCAACTTTGCCTGCTGCAAAATGCATTTTAGGGGGTGTAGGAGCTGATTTGCACAGGTGGGAGCAGCCTGGGACATGCCAAAGGAACAGTGTTGGGACACTGAGGGTGGTCTGGGGTCATGGGGTCCTGGTGGGAGAGGAGCTGTGACTGGGATCCCTGGCTCAGGTCCTTGCCCAAGGGCCACCATCTGCCACAGGCATGGGGGACAAGCTGAAATCAATCAGCCCCCTTTTAAATTATTTCATTTCTTCAATGAAAACAAGGTCAGATGGAGGTTTTTGGTGTGGGTTTCACTCGTCTGGCTGGTAAAACAGGAGGAATAGTTGTCATGGATCCTGAAACAGGAGCAGAGTATCTGGAGCAGGCAGAGTCCCTGAATGAGTGACTACACGTGCTAGTTCGCTTGCCTGGCAAAAACTGGAAACAATCTGTTCTTCTTTAGATGGTCCAAAAACCTACTTGAAAAATCAAACATTGAGGTTGGGTTTAGTTCAAACTAATTGTGGTGGATCCATTTTTTATTTGAAAAAGGATTTGATCCCTATATACGTATTTATGGCTTTATATTAAATATTATACAAAAATAATGAAAACACTGTTGAAACCACCTCTGAACTGATAGGTTTCATTAGTTTACTGAAAGTAACATTTTTCATTATACTGAGAAGAAATTGGCAACAATATATTTATTTAAATTATTTCCTAAAGTATGTTGATAAGGAAAGAATAAAATCAAAAATGTGCATAACTCAATGTAAAAGTTTTCAAAAACCAGGGCCTTTTCTTTGGAGAGTATTTCCCACCTGAGCTGCCCACCTGAAAATTTTACTAATTAATTTAGGAATGCATGTGTTTGCCCCTGCTGATACCAGAAATTTGCTCTTCCAGCTATCTACTTTCATTATCACTCTTCTTACTGCCATATCTTCAGATCTGTGTGCTGCTACACCCACAGCCTTGGCACTGAAATGTTGAGATATTGTAAATCAAAATCCTCTTTACAACGATACGTGTTCCAGATGAATTACATGAAAGATTTTTAGTACTGTCATATTTTGTGTGAGATGTGCACAAATGCTTAGGCATTCTTTACATAAGGTCAGGGGGAAAAATTACATGTTTGTCTTATGCCAGCAGGGGCCAAATCTGGGATTTCTGTAGAGACCTGGCTTGCAAAGAGTGACTAAAAAAGGAGAAGGCAGTTCTTGAGCCTGTGTTTATAGGGTGCCTTTCTACCATTCCAGGTAAATTTGAATTGTATTTAAATAGTGAAATTACTTGGCAAGGCATTTATTTGGGCATATGTGCAGACCGCTGCAGATACAGCATCCAAACATGTCCAAACATGCTGCCCATGGCACCCTGAACCCTCTGATTCCAGGATTTCCGACGGTTTTCACTCCTGGAGCCGGATCCAGACAGCACTAGAGGGCAGGCTAGACTAGAGTTACCCCCCCAAAACTGCAATGAAAGGACTCAAGCGCACAATTCCTCCAAAATACAGCTGGAACCAGAATGAAAGCCTTGCATCTTACTAAAAGCTTTTAAGCGGAATCAAGCCACTTCACGAGGATTATTTTGGGGCGTTTTATTTCAGAGCACAATGACGAGTGGCTCTGCAAGGAGGCAGACGAAAGTTGCATGTCAGGGCAGCTCCCCTGGGGGCCTTCTCTCGCCTCCCCACCCAACAAGATGATGAGACCCTGTGCTCTTCCATCCTCCTCCTTCACGCTCCGTGGACCTCTTCTGAACCACAGTTAGCAAGCTTGTAGGACAGGCAGTTGTCTATTAAAATATTTTATTTTATTTT
>VZUA01010044.1:15450-28125 GCA_013401035.1 Horornis vulcanius | reverse complement strand
AAAAAAAATAGTAGGAAACTGTAAATGAGATAGTGTCTCAGTCAGAGGTAGGATTAGCAGCTCCAGGCTTTGGTTTGTATGTGACACAGTCACACCAAAAAAAAACTGGTCAGAGTACCTTGTGGTCCACATCTTTATCAAACACTTTTGGGACTGAATTCTGGAGTTTAATTGTGTTTCAGTGGTAACATTTTCTTGATTCCTTTCTGTTACAGATTTAGGGAGGGAAAGAAGGTGCTTTATGTGTCACATTTTAATGCATAGGTTTAATGTACAACCAGAAACTTATAGTTGTCAAACCATTAATATAGTATAATCATAACTGAAACATCACTTGTTCTTTATCAAAGGCCTTGACAATTTCATTAGCAGGAGGATGCTATCATTTCTGCATTTTACATATTCTCTTGCCAGTTTACAAGTTTAAGCTCTTTATCATTTTCTTGAGAGATCACGTCAGAGCTAGTTTGATCTGATTCTCAGATCTCTGAAGATTCCCAGATCTTTATGTCAACATGTTTTAGGAATTATAATGTCCATGCTCTAGAAGTACTCCTCAATACATTGCATTATATTGCTCATTTTAGTTCTATATTACTCATTTTAGCACTAAATCATATGACTAATATCCACAGGGAAGAACAAAAGCTCACAGCAAAGACAAACCAGAGTTCTGCAGGTGTGGAATTTTACAGCCAAAAGCTAAAAGACAATGATTTTCATGGTTTCACACCTAAATGGACAGTGTTGGGACCGCTGACAGTCACATTCCTGAAGCTGTTTCTTCCAAAGCAGTGAGTCTCTGCTGGCCAGGCATCTGTCAGCCATGCAGGGAAAAGTCCTTGGTTTCCTTAGAAAGGGTTGATCATTGCCGTGTTGCAATCTTCCAACCACCTGTTTTCTCTCCAGGATTTTGCACCGTTGCATAGCAGCGTTTTTCCCTTTTGATTCCTTGAACTGCTAACTAGCTACATCTCAAAACTACCAGCTGCTGTTTTGCCTTCCTTTTCTCACATATCTCTGTGAACTTGCTTGCAATGGAGAAATTTTCGTCTGAAGTTTCTCGGATCTATCAGAACTGGGTCTTGGATGACAAACAGCTGAAACCCACAGAAGGGCTAGACTAGCTATGTTAGGCAGTGCTGATGAGGGGCTACAGACCCTTTTCACAGGTCAAACCTGTGAATGCTCTTTCTGAACACTGACTCAGGTTCAACAGACTTCAATAAACCAGACACCAATAAAGAACAGCAGTTATCAGGACTTTCTGTTACCCTTGCCCTTCCTTGCAGGGAAAGCAGACAGGCAAAATAGCTTTAGAACAGGCTCATACAGGTAGCTTGGGAAGCATTATACCTGGTAGGAGCAGTCAAAATATAGGGCATATGGGCAGATCTGCTGTTGTCCAGGCTGCTTTAACATGTGCCAGAAATAAAGAATGGTGCTAAAAGTACAGAAATTCAGATCTCAAAAAAATACATTTTATGATCTGTCAGTGCAGTTGTGAAGCATTTGACACAAAATTATAATGTGTTCACAAACTATTGGTTTCATTGGCAGTTATGTCTTGAACTTCCTCCAAAAATCATGTTAAGCATTCAGTGTTGAAAGATGCCAGATGATAATAACATTTGTGCTTTTTTTAACCGGGGCGAAATGAGTTTACACGGCCAAATTCTGTCCATTCTCATAATCCATGCTCCTGGAACTGTTTGGGTAAGTAGAGGAGGTAGGATTGGACTACTTGAGCATATGCAAAGTCATAAATGATGAAATAACCTCAGTGTCTGAAAAATAAACTTACTGGAATAGCTTGATTTTTCAGACTTTGGTCAAATCATAAATTATGTTTGCATCTCAGCAAGAAAACTGTTAAAGAATCGCATGAAATCATAAAAGTGAATAAATTTTTATGATATTACATGTGATACATGGACTGACAATCTGATGAAAGAGAAGTGATGTTCCATTCCACGTTGTTTTGGAAAGCAGTGTCATGGAAATACCATAAGAAGGGAGAATCAGATGTGCCTAACCCACTAAGTCAGAGCAGAGATACAGACTATCAAAGAGTGGTTACAGATATGGGCAGGAAATACACTGAGACTGACCCTGAAAAATGCAAACTATATATCCTAGAGAAAACTGGTGCTTACTGACAGCAAGAAGCTGCCTGCCAAACTGTGCATCTGAAGGACATGTGGGTGGTGGGAGATACTTAATTAGGCAGTGCTTTGCAATACTATTTGGCAAGGAAAAACAGTCTGCTTAAAGAATGAATTTTCCTCTTCTCTTACTGTTTTGGTTTGGTAATACCTTAAGTGTTACATCTCCTTCCTGGCAGATGCATGGTGACTTTAATTTAAAGTGATCATCTCAATTTTCTGTGGTTTTTTTTTTTTGCCGGAGTTTACACTTGAAATTCAGAAGTGACTATTTCCCATCACTCTGTAACAGGGGGAAGAACAATGCAGGGTTTCTTCACGGCTTATCAAGAAAACTGAGCCTTTTTTGTGGTTCAAGACTATATAAGGTGTCTCTGGCTAGAAGAATGAGTGGCAGCACTGGCACAGAGCAAGATCAGGTAGTTAGGAGCTCTACCATAAAAATATGGGTAGCAAGAGTAGCTATAAAAAGTATTGGTTTAATGTGCTCAAGTGTATTTTCCTTAGACACCTGAATGAGATTTTCATGTCATGATCTACTTTAGCTGCTAAAGTACCTATATTTATTTATTTTGGGTAAAACTAGAAGTCCTATGATGCCACCATAGTGTTCTGCTGGTGTTATACTAGTGTTATTGTCTGGCAATATGCTTCAGAGCTCCTCCCATGGACAAGATGCCTACTGTGTGGGATCCCTGTAAATACAAAACGAAAGTGTCTCCTATGGTAAAGTCTGATATTGCAATACTTCATCACGTTGAGTGATTTCTTACACCATAAATTCAAGTCCATTGAGTTCAATAGAACTGTTAATGGGAAAAGCAGGTTTTCACTGTAAGATATCTAATTCCAATTGAAATTATTTTTATGTAAAACTGAAAGTTATATTTGTTTTAAATTGAATCAGATGAAATAAAAGTCATAGTTTTACAGACTCTTAGGGCTGTGCAGCATGGATATGGTGCAAGTCCAGGTTGAATGGGAAAAGCTGAACTTGGAGAAATAGAATTTCCCCTTAATCTTTCCATTCATTCTGGGAAGCAAATGTGTCAACGTTTCTTAACAGAACTCACTTCCAGTTGCAGGTCCCTTCAGGGAAAATGAATAAATTATGAAACACCACATATTATTTTCCCCATTGTCACAAACCCTTGGTCCAAGAGGAAATATTGGATAAACTGTGTATGCTCTATCAGCAGACTGGGGGATGCAGCCTGGGCAGAGCAGAGAGGCACCCAGATGGGATTCCTACCAGCTTGCATAGCTGAGCAGATGTCTCCACCTGCAGCAACTACAATCCTAAGGAAGAACTCAACCTATTGATCCTTGGAAGGTACTAATGTACTTTACCAACAGTACTAGCATGAGCGCTATTTTTTCCTCACAGCAAGTTTATTTTAGGAACTCAAGTGTACAATCTCTGCTATATATCAGTTACTTTGCTATTAATAGCAATGATCAGAGATGCTTTGAATTAATGATTTACTTCTAATGTGTTTTTTAACCTTAAAATAAACCACAAAATTTAATTTTAGCTGTGCCTGCACCATAACTAGAGGAAAATATGACCCATGCCTTGAGCAATCTCTCAAGGAAAAATTCAATGCGCTTTCCATTCACCCCACAGAAAATTACTATATGCTGGACATCAGATATATTTCAGCACTAGCATATCCAAATAGCTTGCAGGATAGGTTGGTGGTAATGTCTCAAAATACCGTGTCAAAGGAATTAAAAAAAAAAGTAGATCTTTAAATTTTTCTTTTCAGGGAATAATGGGAGAATAAGATAAGATTAAACATTGCCAAATTTTACACTTGATTTTAAAATTTTTGAACATATTTCTACTAATTCTCTTTTTCCACTTGTTGTATTAGGAGCTGAGGGAATTAAGCATTTCACATATGGGATCTGTGTCATGTACATATTGACAGCAGTTCAGTGTACTTGGCAAGTTGTCATTCATACAACACTTACCTACACTTATCAATACAGATTTCCATATATAAGATTTCCAAGATCTGCAGTAACAAAAATCTTTTCCACTTTTCACTTGGTCAGTATAATTCTGTATCACCTTTGCTAGGTTTGAAAGTTATTGTCCTTATTTCTTTATAGCCCCTTTAATTTTCCTGTCTTGTCTTAAACAAATGCTATGATAATAATTGTGGACTAACCAACGGAAAACAGAATAAATTAGGGTAAATTAGGGAGTCACGTTGCATAGCACAACTACTTCTCTCTTTAATTTTATCACAACAGTGGAGGGTTCCAGTTGACAAATGCTGATATAAGGGAGAAGACTGTTTCTCTCTGCATAAAACAGACCCCAATACACCACGTAATTTCATTTTATTATGTAATCAATGGACAGTAGACTTTTTAATGATATTGTAAGAGTAGCTTTATGGAATGAACATCTGTCATTGCTGATTATATAAAAAAGATAATGCACACAACCTGATGTATAGAGGTGATCTATATGTTGCCTGTAATGTGTTTTTATCAAGAAATACCTATCAGCAGTCCCTTGCTTCCTACTGGTGCTTGGCACAAGATTAGTGGGGAAAAGTAATATTTGGTTACAAGCAAGGTTCATGCTTTCTGTGTTCCTGGGTGAGGAACTGGGAAATCTCATGGATAATTGCATGGCTGAAGCATTTAGCAGAAAACAGAGGTCCAGTGCAAAGGTAGGTATTCCACATGTACCAGCTGATTCCCACCTGAACATGTATCTTCTTTGTCTCTGCTGTGCTTCTGTGTTTTGGCAGATCTTGCCATCACAGGAGAGGACAAGGTGACCACATACACTGTGTGTGGGCTGGTGAAAGCACAGCACCATTATCTTGGGGTCACTCAAACCCATATCCTTGCTGAGGTGAAAGGTAATGGCTTTTCTGTAATGCAACAACAGGTTTTTCCAAGCCTTGGGGCCTGGATCCATGTTCTTTTACATCCTCCTTGAATTGCTCACATGAAATGTGATGTCCTCAAGCAAGCATTGCTCTTGCCTGCTTGTAAAGGTCAGGAAAACTTATTCAAAGGAAACAGCCTGCATGCAAACAAAACACCACACTGGTATCATTGCTTTAATCAGAACAATCATTTGTCAGCCAGCCTGTCCTCTCTGATACTCACACATGAAAAATCTTGTTTAGCTCTTTATGATGATAAAATCTTAAGTATTCTTACTACAGTTTTGTATTAAAAATGCCTGTTACATTATTCATTCTATAGCTTGCCTGTAGACAATAAAGCATTAATCAGCATGGTAGAAATATGAGAATTACAAGAAGTTTTCTTAGAGTTTCCTATTGGAAGGATAGTAAGGACTGCTGAAAACTTTCTTCTTTTATTTTTGTGATACATTTTTCATGTATTTTTAAAGTTACTGGTCTTCATGGGATCATGAGAGAAAAGCCCTGCTTAACTAACTTAATTTTCCTTTATGACAAGATCACCCATCTAGCTGACCAAGGGAAGACAGTAGATGTGGGATTCTTTTTATTTTGGCAAAACTTTCAATGCAGTCTCTCACAGTATCTTTCCGGACAAAATGCCCAGTACACACAGCTGAATGTGTCCATAATACATAAACAGTATGATTTTATACTGACGTAGTTTGGCTTTCTTTTCCCAAGAAAAACAGCCAACGTAGGCAGTAACCAGTCTGCGAACTATTCGGGTTTTCAGATGGAGAAACTTTGTTGCAGGGCACACTCAGCAATTAAGCAAGTGGCTTGGGAAGTTATGGCTGTTAGTTCCTACATTCTCACCAGAGATGGAGAGACAGATTACAAGAGTGCTTCTATGCCACTGTCATGCCAGGTAGGATGGATTTGCAAAAACCCTCTCAAGTTCGTTGAGGGGCACTAAACTCTGATTGAAGGGTGATAACTCTTTAAACTGCTCTATCAGGACTACAAGCCTCGGGGCAGGTGACTGGAAGATGTTCGTTGTGACCATGTGGTTTTTTTATTCTTTCTTTATTTTTCTAAAGAGCATTTTTTAAACTTTTCTGCATTTAACCAGTAAGTTCTCCACCTTCTCAGAAATCTTGAGGACATTTCCTTCTTTCTCTTCACTCTTATCCCTAGGTATATGCCCCAGGACTTCTTGCAGAAAATTTGAACATATTTAACTTCTTAGAAATTCCACCTCTTTGTTTCAAGGTCCATTACAGGACACAGGCATGAGAATTGACATTTTGACTCAAATCCATGGGAGGCAATTGAATATTCCAACATGCCGTAGGTATAACCTTGGATTTTAGGTTCTGATTCTGCATTGGGCAACTACTCCCTACTACTGAAACAGGTACACAAATACAATGTAACATTTCAATGTCCTAATGACTTTATTAGCAACTTAATTTTTTCAGGAGAAAGGCATTATGAAGGGACCTTTATGTGTTAAGCACTTTTCCAAATAATCTATGAAGGCAAAAGCAGCTGGGATTTGTGAATCAGAGTATTTCTAGATATCAGTAAGAAAGGGATTGTAATCATGTGACAGGCTTGATTTATTTTTTTAATTACGTAATTGAACAAATGCAATACTAATGGTATTGAAGCTCTCCAGCTTCAGCCCACTCACAGCAAGCTCCTGGAGCCAGGTCCTGTAGCCACTGAAGTGAGAGAGAACGTCACCAGGGACTTCAGTTGTGCAAGCTTCGTCCTCGAATGCATGTACACGTAAGGAATCTTACAGCTCATGCAAACAGGGGAGCTGATGAGTGGGCAGCTTGATTACAGCACTTTCACTGATTCCACCTATGGACATAGTATGTGGAAAAATGTTTGCACCACCTGCTCAAATTAACTTATTGTTCTTTGCTTTGAATGATCCCCTGGGCAATCAGTGGAGAGCAGGAAGCACCTAGCTCTTTAAATCCCCAGTCCAATTTATTGTAGGAAAAGTTGTTGATGTTTATGTACACCCCAAAGCTTGTGAGAACAGAGGAATTTAACTGAAAAAATCCCTTTGCCAACCCAGGGTTTTCAGTACAACTTTAAACCAAGAATCTGGACCCCTCCTTCTATTTCTTGTGTTCACATCTCACATTGACATCAGCGGTGATTTACAGTGCTTCATTAACTGGTCTTTATCTTCAACTCATTTGTTTACTTATTCGCAGAGATTACAACCAAAGCACCCCATAATGCCATACAGCTTTCAAATCTGAGGCAGACAAGTGTGCATTATGGATTGTAAACTGGCATTAGCCCAGATTTTCTGCTCTGTAGCTCTAATCCAGTCTGTTATTAGTTGAAGACAGCACTGTGCAATTTAATTGTTCATGTGTAGGAACAAGACCACATATAATAGCTCTGTTGTCTCTTCTTGTCTTCTAAAGCTTATGGGGGTTAAGCTTTGTTGAGGGACTTGTGTTTTCCTCTGGTGAACAGAAAGATTAATTTGTACAATCCTAGGCTTCCTCATAGAGGTATGTCTCTGTTTTGCCTTCTCCTCCAGCCTTTCCTGTAGAGAAGCAGGCTCTGTTTTGCCTCCTAGAAGAGGAAAGCCCAGAGCAGGTGTCTCACATCCACCTTGCTGTCACAGCCATGTTGCTCACTGCAAATGCCTCCCACACAAATGATTCCACACAAACAGCCCTGTGCTGATGCAGCTTCTGTAACCAAGCTGTGTTACCTACAAGTACTAGGAATGCCTCTACAATGTACTGTGCTCTGCATGTCTGCTACAAATTTAATGGAGAGGGGGAGAGAAGAGGATGATGCAGAGGAAGAAAAAAGGAGCTTTAGCCTTTCTGCCCCCTCTGCCATCAGCACCATCTTCCTCCACATGCACGCTGTGGACTGCACATCTGCCTGTGCCCATGCCGCAGTCACCAGCACAGCAGTTAGGGCTGGACCTGGGCTATTAAAGCCTTGCTCACAGCCATCAGCTTCCCTTCACAGCAACCACTCACGATGAACTGTCCCCACATCTCATGCAAATCTTAAGGGAAAACTGTAAAGTCCAGAGACAGTTGAACTAGTCCCGTGTGAGGTTTGGGTCTTCTGATTTACCAAATCATCTTTGCTGGAGCCCATTCCAGCCACATACAGCAGCTCCATCGTAGAAGCAGTGTAGAAAGAACAGCTCCTAGACGTTCCCAGCCTCACAAGCACAACACCAGCGCATTGGCCGGCACTCTTGACACGGCAGGCTGCCACCTCTGTGCTGGCCAAGTGACAGAACAGCCATAGCTCTCCTGGGCGCAGCAGAATTGCTCTCTAACTTCCCTCTTAGCATGTTTAGATGACGCTGTTTCGGAGCAACGTGAATATAGGCCATACTTCCGATCCGAGGGAGCGAAGCACGCTGGAGGTGGCCCTCGGATGCTTTTCTGAGCTTTAACAAACATTCAGCGAGTGAGATCGAAATGACAGAAAAAAGCGTTTCCTCCAGGGAGGACGGTCAAAGAAATTCAGCGGAGCTGCTAGTCATTCTGTCTTTCTTCTTCTGCCTCGCAGTCTGAGATGGATGCTGTCTCCCAAAACCACGCCAGAAAAGAAGGCTGAGGGAAGGTGCGGGGGCTGTGGGGTGACCTCGGCGCCGCGCAAGGGACGGAGCGTCCCCAGGGGCGATGACGGAGCGCGGCCGGCAGGGGGCGCCCCAGCCCCGCGGCAGCGCCGCTCCCGCTCCAGGCCCCGCTCCCGGCCCCGCTCCCGCTCCCGGCCCCGCTCATGTTCATGAGGAGCCTTTCTGCCTCATTACACAACAAAATTACTTCAGATATACTGTGCTGTGGCTGATAACCATTCTGTGAGGCTGTTTCAGTATAAAAAAGACCATTTTAAGTAGAGTTGAAACACTAAAGAAATCCATGAATCGACTACCATGTCCTCTCTTCACTACTGGCATTTGCCATTGATCTCAAAACAATCCCACATCAATAGCAACATTTAAAGAAGATATGTAATGTTTTAAATGTTAAGAACATGATTTACACATCACATTAGGCTTCTCAGAAGACAATCAGTGACCTATCTTGTAATTGCTAATTAATGGAGTATTCAATTACGTCAACTCTCTCATTCATTACTCACAATGGAGAAGAATATAACTGACAGTCACGCAGGGTCTCGCAGAGACACCACAGTTGTCAGAGGGATCCCTGGCACAGTCCTGGCACAAGGGCACCTCTAGACCTCCTGCTGGCAGAGGTCCTTGCTTTTGATAAACTTCCTCCCATTTCAGCCCTCCCTATTCATTTTCAGAAGTGTTGTGCACCACAGACCAAGCTGAAACAGCACAATCTTCAGCCACACTCTTTCATGTCAGTAGAGACTTGCACCTTACTTTGGTCCTTGTAAAGGCATGTTCAGCCACCACAGTTCTTGCTGAGCCAGCAAAGGAAACACTGCCTGAAGTATACACAAAAGTACCAACGCTGTTGACATAATCAGGGTGCAGCATCACAAGCTAAAATAAAATCAGGCCAGCAAGGTTCACAGTATTCCCAAAGGCACAGGGCTTGTCAATCAGATCAGATCAGATCAGATCAGGTGAGGTCTTTCCTGCAGGCTAAGGCAGTGCTCTCATGCTTTGACCAAAAAATCATTGAATTTTTGCAGCTGAAACAGTGGGAAGCTTGGGAACAGATTGGTAGTTTGCCTGTCAAGGGACTCACAGATTTTGAACAAAACATCATTGGTGGTATAGTAGGAGGAGCTGCAGTCAAAAAAATACTGAACTGTCACTCAGTATCAGCTTGAACCAGACACATGACACTGCAAATAGCTGGGGCTTGAGTATAAGCCTGGCACACACTGATAGGTGAGCAAATCTGAGGATAAAATGTGTGATCAGCTACTGCAACTTGATATTCAGGCTGCTGAGCATAAGGGCCTCTCACATGCTGCTTAGCCAACATTCACAGGGACCTGCTACAGGACAACCCTGTGGTGGATCTGGTGCCACAGGAAGATTGTGGCTGGGCAAGGCTGATGCCTGGAAGAGGTGGGATTAGAAGCAGACTCAGAAGTAAGCAGCTGTGGTCAGGGGGGAGCAGCTGCATCTAGAAATGACACTGCTCAAAGTGCCAGTCTCTTTGGATGCCAATAAAGCCATCAGGCACACTCCCCAAAAGCAACAACCATCTTTTTCTGATGTAGTGACCTTCACTCACCAGTTGTGGAGAAAAAAAATCCAAAATCAAATGTATTTGGAACCAGTGTACAGCACTACATTGAAATGCCCAAAGCGTAATTTTCTTCTTTTTATTGGATGGTTCTTCCTCAGAATTGAAGGTTTGCATAGCTTGCACCTTATTTCATTTGGTGTGTTTTGATCATTCACACATTAAATGCCTGCACTGTGCTTTTATAGCAAGTTGAAACAGGAAGTAAAACTCCCAACTGTATCAACATGTCTGGACTTGATTTCCACACACCACATACTTGCAAAGCTCAGCCTAAATCCTAAACTAACCCAGGATGTGAAGAAAAGATCAGAAAACACACCTACACATCTGTTCAAATGAAACTGTATTTAGATGACAAATGTGTGCTCAGACTAAATGGGTGTTTAAGCTATACTGTCATTGAAATGTGATTTATCAGAAACAGAACAGAGAAGCAGGAAAAGAATAGAAACAATTCCAGTACACAACTGGTTATTACAATCAACTTTTGATGCATCTTTCTGATAACAAATGTTTTCTTGACCAGAAAAATATTTGTATGTATCAGCCTAGTAATTTGGAGTATCACCAAATGCCCCTTAAACAGGTGGTGTAACCCAGATTTTTTTCATGTTTTGTGGGTGAAACATTTAACTCTTTTCCAGCAGGAGAGGCCTACTGCAAAGGCCAGAACAGCAAAGGGCCAGAACAGCAGTGGCAAGCAGGGCTGCACATCGAGGAAGTCATGGATAACTTTAGCGTTGATGTCGTTTGGAGTCTGATATCCCTGCGATTTCAGTCTTCATTAGACCCACGGCATGTTTTCACATGGACACCCCGTGCAGTCCCACACCTAAGGGCTCTCTCTTACTCCTAACACCTGTACACATTTCCAAACGGCTTCCAAGGACGGCCACGCGTGTGCCAGCCCGCCGTCAGCAGCCACGGCAGGCACGGACACCTGGGCAGCGCTGCTGGCTCCCAGTCCAGGGCTTGAAGGTCGGTGCCAAGCCGGACCTCCTGCACCAAGCCGGGCTCGGCTCAGAGCGGTCCCCGCGGCCGCAGCGTTGCTTCATCAGTACAGGGAGAAGCAGCCTCAAAGACGTGGCTCAATTCCCTGCCAGAAGGGCCCCCGCCCCCCACGGAAGCTGAAGGCGCTTGGTAGCCCGGTGATGGCACGCCCGCACGCTCCCCTCCGCGGCTACCGCAGAAATCCCGATAGGCCCTGGCGGCCCTTCGGCCGGCACAGATCCAAGCGGCCGCCCGGCGCGGACACGACACCGCGAGGCCCCGGGCGGGAGCGGAGCGGCCGCCGGCGGAGGAGCCGCGCGGGGAGATCGAGAGAGGAGGAGGGGCCGGCGGCCGGCGGGCCCTACGGCTGGGAGCTGTAGTCCTCTGCCTCCCGGTGCTGAGCAACCGGGAGCGGAGGAGGACTACAGCGCCCAGGGTGCTCCGCGGAGGCCCCGCCTCGCGCTGACTCGTGCAGCACGTTGTCCGGCTAACGCGCCCCGCGCCCGCTCTGCCCGCAGCGTCCCGGCCAGCGGCGGCTCCGCCGCTCCCATCGCCCAGCACGGCAGGTCAGCGGGGACGGGGGGTGGCCGCGCTGCCGCGTCCCGCCAAGCCGGGGGGGGCGGCGGGGCCGTTCTGGGGCCGACCCCGGTCGTGGCGGGTGCGTACAAGGGGGAGCGGATGGTGGGTATCGCGGTTCTCCCGGTGCCCCGCAGGAGGAGGGGGGCTACGAGCGGCGCCGCCGTGTCGCCCTTGGCACGCACCCGGACCTGGCCCTCCAGGTGCCGGCCCGGAGGTGCTGCCGGCCAGCGCCCGCTTGGACAGGGAGGTGGCCGTGGCGCGGTGGCCCTACTCGCNGCGCTCCCCGGGCCTGGCGAGAGTTACAACCGAGGCTGGTCCGGCGCTGCCCCACCGGTGACCCCGCAGGTGGCGGGGCCGAGGGACCTCTCCGGGCGGGGGCGGCCTCCCGGCGGGCGGGCGAGCTCCGCCTGGTAGCGGGCGGGCTGAGGCGTTCGGCCCCGCTCGCGGGGCAAGAGGAGGCCGGGAGGCCGGTGCCCGCCGCCTGCCAGGGGCGTCCCGCGAGCAGGCCCGCGCTGCCCTGCCCTGCCGGCCGGGAAGCTGCAGCTGGACAGGAAACTTGTGGGGAAATGCGACTCTTGGGGCCGTTGGTAAGGGTCCGGGCCCGCGTGTCCCCAGCTCCTTCGTTACGGCTGTTACCTGCTTTGGGGATTAATGGACGTGGCACAACGCTCCTGATCGAGGTATTTAGTGATAAGGGCAAGGGATGTGTTTGGTTCTGGCATGGAGCTGCAGAAAATCGAGACTAACAGTTGTTTGTATGGGTTTTCTTTGTGGTTTTTTTTTTTTGTT
>VZUA01010044.1:2146-15414 GCA_013401035.1 Horornis vulcanius | reverse complement strand
TTTTTTTTTTTTTTTTCTTTTGGTCTCTAAACGCTTGTGGCCTTCTCTGAATTCACCTCTGAAAATAGTTCAAATTAACCTAGTTATTGAGTGTAACTCGTGTCACAGGCAAAGCCTGGGCTTTTCTCTTGAGGAAAATCCATGTACCGATGCAGATGTCTGTACAACAGAGGTGGGTTTTTTTTGCTAGCTTTCAGGAAGAAAGAGAGTATTTTTCTTCGGTAAAACTTTGCAGAAACTTGCAACTGATGGGCTGGAAAAGTGAGAGAACGGGATGGATGGTGTTTTACAAGATAGATGCTTTTTCGCAAATGCGGTAGTGACAATACTAGTTGAAAGAAATACCCAGGGTGTCTGGAATGACACTTCTCCATTTTGTAGAGATGTGTATCTGTGGAACTACTGTTCACCTCATTAATGGAAATATTCCTTCTTGGAAAGTTAACAGAGTAAAACAAACAAACAAAAAAAAATTAAAAACACAAATCAAACAGATTCCTGGGGTTTCTCTACTGTATTGTAGTAGGGATAGACCTTACACAGTAGGGGAGAAACACATGCCCATTTAATTATCCTAAGATAAATGAGTTTATTAATTGAAAAATCTAGGTTGTGGCAGTGGCACTGGTTTGTGCCCTGCTGTCGGTGACAGTCAGTAGACTTTCAAGATTCAGTAGCTTGGCTTGACTATTGTTTTGTAAATTTCAATTTTAAGTTGCTAATTGTGAATTTCAGTCTTCACAGTGTCTGTTACTCTGTCATCTTAACTGTAGACTTGGATATTGTGTAGCTTGGTGCTAGAAGAGTTAAATTGATTTTTCAGTGTATTCTTTCTTCCATATGGTAAATATGATGAAACACTGCTGCTGCTGCCACCACAACTGTGAATGAACCGCGTGGTGTTGGCATCTATTTGTGGGAGAGTCATACGAGTGCTTTTTAAAAATAATACTTTGGAAAGTATCTTCTTTTTCCTTATTTGCTATTCAGGAAAACTGCAGAAAGAGATTTGGGGCAGTCTTTGAAAATGTAGAAATGAGAGCAGGGGAGAGATAAGTGTGCTCCAGATTTATTTGGAGTGGTGTGTAACTGTGTCTGTCTGAAGTGATATCGCAGCATGTGGTTTGCCAGCCAGTGCCAGTAGCTCTGTAGCTCTCGTTGTCCTGTCAGGAGACAGGACCCTGGCTGTCTTTCATAGACGATTTAGTACAAAATCTGACCAACGTATTCTCTTGGCAGTGGTTTTTACCGGGTTAGAAACATATTTGCAAATACCTATGTGAATTGAATATGAGATTAGACCTTCCGTTGTTGAGTATTTTTTTAAAGGGCCATAAAGATTTCAGGTGGTTTGAACACGTTATTTAATACTGTGGTTCTGTATTTGAACTTAAAACTTTTGCAGTGAGTATTTTTCTCCCTTTCTAAAAAAGGACTCAGGGGAACATAACTTTAATATTAACCACAATTTATAGATTTGAGTTGTAACGTGCATGCACTCAGTGACAAGTTCTCTTCCTGTACACTTCTTTTTCTAATAATAATTTTTAAAAAAAGTAGAGAAATAGAGGACTTTTCTACTCCTGCCTCCTTCCTTCCCCTGACTTTAGTTGACCTGCTTTGTAGTTTCACTTGGAATCACTGAGGGATGCAGGAACTTGGTATATCCACATGCAAGAATTTAAATGTCCTGATGACCCTGCATATCAGGCACTACACTGGAGCTCTGGGAGTGTGTCTTCCAGTGGGTAAGCCCTTCAGGCTGTCTGCTAGTTGAGAGGTCTGTCTGTCTCAGGAAGGGTGTGCATGCTTTGGAGAGAGAGCAAGACCTTACACCACAGCTGAATACCGTGACTGCTGGTGAAATTGAAGAGAGTGTCCAAACATCTGCATGCTGCATCTGGGAATCCTGGTCTTGCCTTGCTAGGATGCACATCTCGCATGTTGCACAGCTGGTAGTTGTCCTTCAGAGGGACAGCAAGACAGCCAGTTACAGTGTAGCCTGTAAAGGCCTGTGTGTGAGGAACTGGGATCAGAAGTTGCTGAAGGGTTTTATTGTTTCTTGTAAGGGCAGCAGATAGTCATGGAAATAGAGATTTTTTTTTTGTATATATGTACACTGAATTTGTTTGGTACAGAGTCCTTTGCAGGTTAAATGAGTGGTGCAACAGCTGGATGGACTTGGGAGTAGAACAGCTTTCCTGTGAGTGTGTCAATCAATAGTACTGAGTTGTAAGTGTTATCATGGGGCTTCCATGACTGCAAGATGGAATTTGCTACCCTGGAGCTTTGTCTTGGAGGAGTTTTTTCTTCAGTTCCCTGCCACAGTAGAGCTGTTTCTTTACTTGTTGCCAGAAGATGGGCTTATGTCATGTAACTGTTTTCAGCTTTGTGTTCACCTAAGGATTTTGAAAGAGTAGTTCAGCTTATTCACAGATAGTGTTTGGAGAGTAGGATGAAAGGGACATGCAGAAGAACACTACTGATAAGTAATGTGCTTGGCAGTTGGGCAAAATAATTTTGTCCTCTGAAATCTCAATTTTATTATCATAAGGATTGCATTTCAAAGTGTTTATAGCAAAAGTGAATGTGTCTGCTGGTACTTTTGAGATGCAGCTTCTGCAAATTTCAGCAGCCAGCCATTGACACCGGAGAACTTCCTCACCGATTTCCTGCTTGCTGCTTCTGTAGGTAATGAATAGAGTGGAAACGTGCTTTTGTAGAACTCCATACACATGTAGCAGCTGTGCTATTTTCCTTCTGTTCTGCTTGGGAGTGTTGTGCAGGGGGTTTTCCAAAACCAGAAGTATCACTTGGTTGATAGCTTTACATGGCCTGGAGGGAGGATATCTTACCCCAAGCTGCTGGATACAGGAAAGTCTAAGAAAATTATTTTGGTTCTGGATCTCTGCTGAATTCACATAATTCACATTGAAATACAGTAGATAGGAAAGTGATTTGGATAGATGTGTAGGTTCTAAAAACCTGCCAGTTTCTGAGTGCCTGTCCAGACTTGAGCCACATCACTGTGGCATTTCTGTCCCACGTTTCTAAATTTAGCAGTATCTTTACAACCTCTGCAGCCTCTTAAAAGAGTAAGAATTTGGGCTAATGTTTGTTCATAAATTTGCAGCGCAGTGCTTTAGCATCCTGGTTCACCTCATACTTACTCATTTCATCAATTAGCCCCAGTCAGTGTAATGGCGATAACTTGTAAAACCACAGAGCATATGAGAATGCTTTCTTGTCTTTCACCAATAAACATGTTTTCAATGTCCCAGGCCACATATTCACACGTTTCAACACCTCCTTTCAAGCAAAGTGAATGAATGTAGTTGTCGTTGGCTTTTATGTTTTAACTTCCGAAGCATGCAAATGGACGTTGACTCTAGTGTGCAGGTACCTGAGTTTAGGCTGCATATGTCTGCACAGTTCATTCTGCATGAACACCTCATTGATGCTGAGAAGATAAAAATATGCATTTGGAAATTTGTGAACTTCTGAGTCATGAGAAACCAGAACCATGCTCTACAACCATCTGTGATTACAGAGCCAGTTGCTCAGTTGAGTTTCAAAGGCGTGGGTTTGTGTCAAAGAGATAACATGCAATATGTGGAGTAGGTCACCTTGGTGATAATTTTGAAATACATTGCAGTTTCTGAATTTGTGGCTGTTACATTAATCGGCAGACAGGTTTCTGCTTACGCATCCTTCTAAGTATGAGCAGGCTATCAACAGAGTAGACACCATTTGGAACTGATGATTGTTTGTGAACATTTGTAAGATTTTTGTGCATAAGTTTGGAAAAAGCCTCATCAATCTTAAATACTCTGTTGCAGAGTACTGTGCTGAGACTTAAGTGGGTATCTGTTATTTTGTGTTTGCTTTCTTTTAGTAGGTTAAATGTTAAGCATGGAAGGTGCTTTGTAAGATAGGTCAAACAGTGAGTAGAATGCAAGTTTGTCAGTGGGAGAAGAGTTGGGTCTGTATCTTCTGAAGTACTGATATGCCTCTTCTGTTTACATAAAATAAGTGATCCTGTTAAATGGTAGCAGCATTCAAATGAGATGTGCTTATGCCGTCCATAATATGAGTGTAAAGTGCACAGACTGTACCAGGTAAATCGAATATCCATTGCTTGTGAAACTGCAGGTGTAGACAATGAAAGGATAACGGCACACTTAGTGCACATAGATGCAGGTTTTTATTGCTGTATCTTATGCCAAGCTGATGGAAGCTGTGTTCTGGCCAGGGATATTGGTGTTAGATGGCTCGGACACAATTCTGTTTGTGACATAGTCTTTCGTGTGTGCCTATGGCTTATGTCCAGGTCAGGTCAGTTTTGGCTTAGTTGTAGCATGACCTGTGTGAGGTGTGCTATATTCTCACTGGAGGATTCCCACTCTATTGTTTGACAGCTTGCTCTCAAATTCAGTCCTTAGCCTATCTCTTGTCTTTCCCACAGCAACTTTAGAGGAACAAGGATGAGTGGTGGTGCCGTGTTACTAGGGGGAAGTGCTGTCCTGTGAGGTGTATGGGGATCCTACAAGGACCAATTATTAAAAACAAAGGAAAATTCAGATTGCAAAATTGAAATGCTTTGAAAGTGCCATGAGCCTTCTAACTACTTGTTTAGCTACCAGAGGTCAAATTTGTAGATGTATTTAAGCATTCATATACCTCAGTTACTTATTTATAAAGCAGGCATGTACATAACAATCCTATCTCAGAGGCTACAGGATTAACACTTTGAGTACCATGAGATGTGGGTACCTTCTGCAATGTTAGTGAATATTGTAACTATCAAGAGCACTAATAGATGCATTTAGATTTGTTTATTGAGGGAATCAAACACAGAAATTTTTGCCTGTTCCTTTCAATAAAAGGTGGAACAAACTGTCGTTTGGCAACTCCTTTCCTAGTTTCTTTACTACTTATTCTGATGTGTGTGCAGCACATGGAAAATACAGAGCAATTATAAGACTACAGACTTTTATTTCCCTCTTGCAGTGTCAACATGTTGAGGAAACAAAGTGCTGCTTCTGAATTTCTATATAGCTCAGAAGGAGGAAAACATCCAATAAAAATCTTATTAAAAAGTAGCTGACTATGTTGTTTTATAGGTAGGAGCATGAGAGGTTTTTTTGAGAGCTTTATCGATTTAGTTGGATCACTGTCTGAAGGAAGCAAATTTAGACAAGACAGTAAAGGAACCATTTTAGCCCTACATTAGAGTACTAGTGTACTCTAATGAATTTTCTGTGTGATGCTTGAATTTTCTCACTGAACTACCTCACTGAAATTAAACAGGAAAGGGCCTTTTGTTCTTTAACATGCCTTGCTAGAAACTCTGCTTTGTGAGTGCATGTACCTCTTGTTTTCTTGAGACTGCAAGCTAAGAGAGTTTCAGATGCCTAAATATGAAGCTAGAACCAAAAGACTTTGGTTGACTGCGGCTATCAAGTATGAAAAATGAGTTCATGAGAGGATTTCGTGCAAAGAAGAAGTGCTGCTGAAGCTGGTTTATATTAGGAGAACTGGAGGGCTGATGGGAAATAGCACGGCAGGGAGTTCTTTCTACCTCTGCTTTGCTAGCCTCTGTGCAAGGTAAGCATTGCTGGAAGATGTGGAACTTTTCTGTGTGTTCCTTTCTGAACTTGCTGTTTTTGGGGAAAGAGAATAATGCCTATGTGTGTGGGAAAAATACAGCCCCTCCTTGGCAATACTTTTCTCAGTAGCAATGGCTGTCCTGTGTGTGCTGTAGGAACAAGAAGACCTTGAGAGGAAATAGGTGCCTATCAATAGAGATGAGTAATGGCTAAATTCTAGGTTTTCAGTTTATTCAGTGGTCTCAAAAATTCCTGTTTGTTTACCTAGATATCTTAAGAATTGGCAAAAGGTCTTAATTTTTTTTTCACACGTATATATAAAACCAACAATTTTTAATGTCTCAGTGAATGGCAGGCCCCCTCAGACTAACAAAGATTAGTTAGTAAGCAGTAAGCACAAGAATTCCACTTGCCTGGAAGAAAGGTGTTTGAGATGGAGATTCAATCATCAAGGAGTTCTTCCAAGAAAATTTCAGAGGCAAAGCCTCCTCTTGCTAAGTTGTAAGGAGCAAGATCAGACCCCTCTTTGTTTCTTCCGGCTCCAGGAATTTATTTGGTAGTACTCGAAGCAGGAGAATGAAGCCCTGATTAAGACAGTCTCCTGGCAGATAAGAGAACAGAAATACCTCTTAATCTCTGATCTTTATGAGTGTCTAAAAGCTACATCTCCCAGTGCATCTGAAAGAAGTGCACTGTCGTGTCTGAGATTTTCAGTATGTGATATATCTCACAAGAGGCTCTTACAGGCCTTTGAAGTAGCTGGAGGAGGGAAATTTGATTTGTTTCACGTGTTCCTGCCAAATCTCATGGTAGGTAGAACTTGAGGTTATTAGATATTGCAGTATACATATTATGGAACACCGTAAATAATTGTCTGAACAGTTTTCTTGCCTGTGGCTTTTCAACTTGGGATTGAATTTCCTTCTGTTCCCTAATAAGTTCTGCTGACCACCTCCTTTTCACATGCACCTCCTCTAATCTTCAGTGATCTTTTTCTCCTGGAGGAGCAGTGCTATGTATTGCACCTCTAAATGACTGTGAGACTCTGCCCTGCTTGCCAAAATTGTTTTAAATTCACCTATGGGTGAACAAGAACAGACAAATAAGATGCGTAGCTACCTTATGTCATTTCTTTAGGAAAGTAAAATTAAAAAAAAAAAAAGCCCAAAACACGGATTGGAAAATTAAAGAAATGTGAAAATGCGTGGATGTAAATTGTTCAGATGGTTGCCAGAATTTGAGCTGAATTGGCCCCTTTTCTTGCTGTTGGACATGGTGTAAGGAAGTGCATACAGATTTGTGCGCTTCAGTTGGTCATCTGTGTAACAGCAAGGTACATTCAGTCTTCTCTCAGAGGCTTCAAATTATATTTCAAATATCATAGCACACACATACCTTCTGTGAATACACAGGTGTACAAGGATAGTGTCTTTCACATGGATGAGCTAGGTCAGCCTGGAGTTCAAGGTATTTGACTTATTCCCAAAATATATGGACTTTTGCCAGTGTTGCTGAGGAGGTTGCTGCTAGCTGAGTACCCAGCCTTGTCTGTACTCTGGTGAGTCTAGAAACAGGTCTTCTGCATGAAAAATTTCACCTCCAGTGTAACTTGAGCAGATCTAAGTACTTGAAAACATGAGCATAGAATTCCTGGGTTGTAAGGGATCTTCATGATCATCTAGTTCCAACCTTCCTGCAGTTGACAGAAACACTTGTTACTAGACCAGGCTGCTCCGAGTTCCATTCATACTGGCCTTGAACTCTTACAGGGATAGGGCATCCACAGCCTCTTTGGGCAACCTGTTCCAGTGCCTCACCACTCTCACAGTAAAGAATTTTTTCCTGTTATCTAATCTGAATCTACTCGCTTTCCATTTGAAGCCATTCCTCCTTGTTCTGTTAGTACAGACCTTGTAAAATGTCCCTTTCCATGGTTTTTGTAGGCTCCCTTCAGGTACTGGAAAGCTGTCGCCCCAAAGCCTTCTCTTTTCCAGGCTGAACAATTGTCTCAGCCTTTCCTTGCAGAAGTGCTCTAGCCATCTAACCATCTTGGTGGCCTCCTGGGCTCAGTCAGAGGGGTTGGTGTCCTTCCTGAGCTAGGGTCCCCAGAGCTGGATGCAGCGCTGCAGGTGGGGTGTCAGCAGAGCATAGGGATGCAATCACTTCCCTTGCCCTGCTGGTCACGCTGCTTTGGATGCAACAGCCCAGGACACAGTTGGCTTTCTGTGCTGCAAGTGCTCATTGCCAGGTTGTGTCTGGCCTCTCATCCACCAGCACCCTCAAGTTCTCAGCAGGGCTGTTCTCAGTCCCGTCATCCCCCAGCCTGTGTTGATAATGGGGGGTTGCTCCAACCCAGGTCCTTGCGCTTACTAAACCTCATGAGATTCCCACAGGCCCGCTTGTCCTACGAGAAGACGGTAAGTGGACTTGTCTGTCATTGTGGCTGCCCATTCTCTCATCTGGCCATGAAAGTATTGTTCCATGGATTCCCTGCAGAGGCTGGAGCTGGAAACAAACAGCTTGTTTTGTCCAAAGGTATAGGTCAGTTAAAAACGTGCTAGTTAGCATGAGTAAAACTTCAAAGATGGTCTCTGCCCCCACCCCCACCAGTATCAGACATATAATTTAGTTAGCGATGAGAATGGGATGAGGTTTTCTAAAATGTCACTTGGTGGGAAAAAATACCAGGAAAAAATACAGTGCTTCTGTATAGGAGTCTATTCTTTAATCAAAACTTGCAATTCATTATTTTGAAGAGTACTCTGTAGATAAGAGACATCTTTTCAAATGCCAATAGGGCTTAATCAAGCTTAGAACTTTAGGGTTGTATTTAGGGCCAGCTGATTCACTGCCAGAAAAACACTGTAGTATTTTGCTCACAAACCAATTGAGAACTGAGCCCAGAGTATTGGTACACTCTGAGTGATACTGTAGTTGAACAAGTATTTTCTCAGAGGGCAGTTGGTTTCAGCATCTCTGCTTCATGCTGTTCCTCAAGTTTTGAGGCTGCAGTTCTTCCTGCAGCTGTTTGATCATCTGATCTAAAAATGCCTTGGTAGAGTGGGAGGGGGAAAAAAGTGATTTTTTTTTTAAACTGAGCCTGCTTTCCAGTGTGGTTTACTGTCTAAGTTAACAAGTAGTTAAACCAGTCTTTCAGAGACAGGACAGGATAAAAAGAGGCGCTGAGTTCACTTAAGCCCACAAAACTGACATACTGTCTGGAGTGAGGTGTCCGCGGGCTGGTGTGTTCCAGTCAGGTTGCAGGTCTCAAGGCAAGGGTTTCCTTCTGTGCTGCTTTAGAGCTGTCTGCACCACTCGTAAATTGTGGAAATACTGAAGCAGAAGAGCAGTTCAGCTTCAGCCTGCCATTTCAGCTTACTCTGACATCCAGGTTTCCTTGACTTGACTCCTTGGAAGGCAGGAAGATCCTGGTTTTAAAATTCTATTGTGCCTTTTAGCAAAACCACTGGAGTGCTTTTTTTTGTCCTGTGCAGACTTCTTGTATGTTTTTGAATAGCTTGTTTTAATGAAGCTCTTGGACTGTGTGCAGTGTGGATTTTTTTGTTTTAATGAGGTGTTTGCCTCACAGCTCACCTGTGTCTCTTAGCTGTTGCCTGCTCAAGCTGTGAGGCTCTGTTGCATTTCATGGGGATTTTGCTCCAGGGACCATGCAGAAGCCAGGGTCTTTGGCATTCTGCTTTTTTCTTATCCAGCCTGCAGCTGTGATCTCTGGTTTGCTGGCTGACTGTGAGCAGTGGACAGTGAGAAGGCATAAATTCCTGAAATCCCTCTGCTGCATGGAGGGAGATGTGCCAGTGGACAGAATTACACTCGCTTGCTTCATACTGACCAGGCAAATCGTCTTTTAAAGGAACACATGTTAAGCAAAGCTAGAATGCAAAATGGCTTTCTAGAAACCAGAATGCAGAGTGCTGGTCTGGCTGCAGGAGACTGTTGTATTTGGGGAAGGGAGAGGCTTGCCATCACATTTATGTGCTGAAGTATGCTGTCACCCAGTTGCCAGCCAGCTTTTCTCCAGCCTCACCTGACCAGAGGGCAGGAGCCAAATTTATCTGTCCACTCCTCACAGCGGGACTGCAAATGTATTCTATGAATAAGTTGTTTAGGATTGCTCTTTCTTTATTTAATAAAATAAAACACTGTTCACATGCACTATGAAATAGCTCAAATGGAGGTAGCCCAAAATGCTGTAGTAAAGAAGCAGCACTTTGAGTGCTTCAATATTAGTGGGATGGCAGTGAGAATAAGGAGAATGAGCACTTGTCATGCATTCAGTGTCTTGTGTAGTTGCCTCACAGTACCACCCAAGTCCAATCACAGCACTCTGCCAGCTTCAGGGAGAACTTTGGACTTTCAAAATTCCTTCATCCCTATTGTTAAACTAAAACATGGAAACCATTCACTAAAGGTTTGAAAACCTAGGCTCGTGGGTTTGTCACACAGATACTAGCTGACTAGTCTTCTAACCCTGGCATATTTATAAATATATGTGGTCACATGATGCAAAAAACGATGATAAAATAACATGTATGACTATAGTTAAATATTAAGATTGTGACTGCTCCCCTATTCTGTGCAGCAGTGAAGTCCTAGAAATATAGATGATTCCTATAATCTGCCTAAAAACTGTCTTGATATAGTTCATATGGACAAGACAAAACTATTGATTAAGTTGACCAAGATTTTTGCTGTTGCAGAAACTGTGCTTTGGCTTTAGAGCCTCCTCATGAGCCGTACTGAAAGAGGCTAGTTTTACCTACTGCTGAGGGAGTTGCTATTGGGTTGTTGTGGTTCTTTCAATGGCAGTAGAGTTGAAGAGGTGACATCTGTTTGCTGCTTTTATTACTTCAACCTTTNTTTTTTTTTTTTTTTCCCCTGGCAGTTCTTGAGCAAATATTCTGTGTTATGCCATTAATTTTTAATTCTCTCCCATTTCTTTTTACTTCTTGCAGTTCTTGTGTGGTTGGTGAAAATAAGCCTACGCTGCAGGAATGCAAGAGGAGCAACAGCCTGAGGTAGGGCTTGGAGATGAAGTTTGGATCTCAGTACAATTGCAGGGAAGGTCAAGACTGAATCAGCCGGGTTCTACCACTCATTCTTGGGCAAGTTCTGCAAAGTCCTAAAACTGAGAATGCCAGTGTGAGACCCTTTTTAAAATGGGGATGGAGAGCTAAGTGCTATTTTTCTTGATAAATTTAGGTTATTTTCAGGTTCTCTTTCCCTCCAGTTGCAAAAGCTAAAATAGGTCTTTTCTATTATTCTTCTTGCAAGTGAGGAATTGCATAAAATAGCCTAACCTACGAGATTAAACCTTTAGGAGGAAAAAAGTTTTGTTATTAAATTACAGAAATTGATTTATAGGAATAATCTCATTGTACATGGCTGAAGTTCCTTGCCAAATTAAACTGAGATGTTTTTTCTGTCATTTCTGTTCATTTTCTTCTTTCATATCAAAGTATCTCAAAACCTTTCTCTGGTATAATAGGTGAAAATCAGGAACTACTTATCCTGTGAAGTATAGGAATGTCAGTTCTCTTGTCCTGTTAATAAAAAAAAAGAACCACAGATTACTAATGTGGTGGCTTAGTGCTGTGCTCATTGCAGTGTTGTGATGTTGTGATGACGATGCCAACATAAGTGACAGGATTAATTCCATATGTTACAGATGGATAAATTTTTCCAAAATATTGTTGTGACTAGACTTAACGTATGCAAGCAGAGTCAAGCCATATGTTGTGATCAAAAGCTGAGCTGGTGTTAAATTAGATTTGTGAATGTAATTGCAATTTGCAGTGTAATTGCAGTTTGCAGTTGTCAATGAACAGACTTTTGCTTTGTAGTGAAAGGATGATGTGTTACTGTGGATATTTTAAACTTTACACTGTAAAGCTGTTGTACTTTTTGAGTTTATTCCATGAATCGTATCGTAAATTTTTCCTTGCCTTCAGTGGGGCAATGGTAAGACACTCAGGATTTATTTTCTCAAAATTCCTGATTGGCATAATGGAATGCAAGAAGAAAATAATTACTCTTGTAGAAAGCTATTAACAATTGGATGTGCTTTGTACAGCCTTGCTTTAAACTTTACCAGGTTAAGTACAAAGTAAATAAACCAGTCATTTTAGCTAAAAAGCTGACATCCATCAGGAGAGGTTTGGCTGTTTGCTTGTTGACTCATTAATATTGTCTTTCCTTTGGAAAGTACATAAATGATGATGGGTTCTCATCCCATCTCTAACTTTTATACTTAATATTGTTCAGAAATTCCAAATTCTTCCAATAGTCATCCTGGTTAAACTTTGAATTAAGGTAGTTGCCTAAATGTGGTTTATAATTTAGCTTTCCCTTACTCCTGAGTCTTTTCTGCACTAACTCTGCCTCTCTGGCTTGAATGACATCAGCTGAATGACTAGAATTGTTTGAATTCTAGGCACAGGTTTTAAAACCTGCCAGTTAATTAAAAATAAGAATGGTTTTTGTTAGCCAAAGACCTGTCTGTATCGTATACTTCTAGGGATAATGTCTAAGAGTCAGTCTTTGGGAACTGTTTCAATTACCTTCTGTTCCTTTAGAGATCAAAACTCGGCAGATGCCTTGTATCTTTTTTGACTTTGGTACCTGATATGTATAAAGTCATCATGCACATGAGCTTTCTAAGATTTGATGTGCATATTGTGAAATTGCCTTATTCCAACAAATACTTGGCCTGACTCTTCTAGAATGGATGTTACTTAGTCTTGTAAGTACTGATTAACTTTGACAGACTAATCCTGACTGGGAGTTGAGTCAAATGGTATAAAATAATCAGTGCACATTTTAGTTTTCAATGCAGAAAGTGCTGTTGTAGTGTTAGAGATAAATTTATTCATTTTATCTGGAATCTCATTTATTTTTATACTCTGTCAGGTATAAATATTATCTCTTAAAATAGGCATGTAGTAATAATTTTTTAATATATTCTATATCTTACTCAGGCAGCTAGGAAAAAAGAGTTGTAAAACCACAGATGTTTTTGAACTGTGACACTGCTTGATTATTTACTTGCTTGAATATTATCAGTAGGTTCAAATTGAATAAACTCACAAAGGGAAAGATGTATTAAAATATTTCATTATAATTCCCAGCCTCCTTTTGAATTTGTTTCATACAGGCTGCTGCAGATCCAATGTCGTCCTCTGATGCACCAGAAGATGGCCCTAAGGAAACACCAAGTGTATCACAGAATATCTGTATGTTTCTGGTTTGACTGGGGAGGGTGTATCATACCAGAAGGGTATTAAACTCAAATAAATATATGTCCTTGTCTTTTCCTTACTTAAAAAGGACAAGGCTGTTAGCAAAAAAGGAGATGCTAATGAAGTAGTCGCTGATTTAATCTGTTCTTGATTTGTTTCAAGGCCTGGTTGTGTAAATCAAATTTAGAAAGAGCAATGACATAACGACTGTCAGTTGTTGATCCCGTACTTTCAAAAGTAACTATTTTTAGGTTGAATAGATACCCTCAGCTATTGTTTTCTAAGCCAGTGATGCATAAGTATGTGTACACTTTGACAGTCTGGCATCTAGTGATATGATGTTGATCAGTTGTCCCAAGTGGTATGCCTTGCCCATGCTAGCATGATAATGTTTTGGCAAGTC
>VZUA01010024.1:11827-23478 GCA_013401035.1 Horornis vulcanius | reverse complement strand
GGTTGCCCAGAGAAGCTGTGTCTGCCCAATCATTGGAAGTGTTCAAGGCCAGCTTTGAGTAATGTGGTCTAGTGGAAGGTGTTGCTGTACATGGCAGGGGGATAGGAAAAAGGGAATCTTCAAAGGCCCCTTTCGACCCCAAACCTTCTGTGATTCTGTGAAGTCCTGCATAAGGCAATGCTGACCCAGAAAAAACTGTGATTTAAAAGATCCTAATCCTGCAAAACCTGGCTCCTGAGAGCAAAGTGGTGTATCTCACAATTTTTCAGGCTTTGGACAAAGCAAAGGTGGAAAGCCAAAGATAAAGAGGTGTTATATATTTCCTTTGCACTCTTTCTGTGGCTGAATACACCGACGCACGCTAGAGCGTAAAGCAGGGCTGTGCACAGGGCTGACTGATGTGGCTAACTACAGGTGAGCCGAGGGCCTGAAACAGAAGAGCAAGCTCTGGCACAGCCCTGGCTGCACCAAAAAAAGCTTCAGGTTGGAGGTATAAAGGAAGCTGAGGGTAAAGTTCGTAAAAATGTCCAAGCAAAAAGAAAAATTATGACACTGTAATAAGGAGGCTCATATGGAAGCCACATCAACTTTTTTGTTTGCAAGGAAATAATTGAAAATGCTCACCAAAGTCAAGAAAGCTCAGGTCTCATAGCTAGAAAAGTTTCCTTCTTTCTAGGACATCAGGACTGCCCTAGGCAAGAGGCAATGGGTACCCAAGGCACTGTTTCTGGAATCCCCTGCCCAGTTTTAATAGGAAGAAATGGCCCCCCTTTCCACAAAAGTTTAGTGAGGCTGACTGGAAGACCTCCAAAATCTGTATCAAGCCCTGCCTTATGGAGCCTCCCTGGGGCTCCCCACCAAAGCATTCCCTGCAGGTGCACTAAGCCTAGGCAGGTACAGAAGAGTGGGTGGTGCTCTTTGGCCAGCGTGTCAGCATTTGCTGTGTGTATTGCTGTGTCAGGACTCTCCTTGCTTCGCTTCTGTCTGGATAGGAAAAAGCACAATTCATCTCATCCTAACAGACATTAAAAAGATGGAATCCAAACCCCTAAATGCATTTATTTCCCTCCACTGAATTAAGAGACAGTCCAGGGTGAGGCAGGCTAGATATCTGCTCAGCAGACCTCTACCATACCTCCCACCCACCAACAGGAGAGGGACCTGCCTGGCCACCAACACAAAGCAGGAGCTGGACATGGTGCAGGGGCCATGGAGCCACACTTGAGAGCTTGACTTCTTTTACAGAACTGTTTGTGTCACTGCTAAATTCACACAAGAAATTCCCTCTCTCTGAGTCAGCTGGGGGGACTTGTACTCATCTCTCATGCTCAAATTTTCTGTGCTTGACCAAAGTACGTTGCAGCCAAACTTGAATTAGTGAGATTGTTTTCTGTGATCCTGTTGTTTTCTGATTCCTAAGGCCTACCTCTTGCTTGCTTTAGAAATGACTAGTTGAAAATTTCAACACTTTTATTAATAATCTTCCTTATCAAATTATTCTAAAAACTCTCAAGGTAATTTCTACCTCATTTGCAGCCAGAAATATCATTAAAGAAAGCTCTCTTGTGCAAATTCGTCACTATCCAGAAATGACACCTTTTCACTTTAAATTTGTCTTGTTTATAATTGAGTGGGCTATCACTTTGATCTTTTTTTTTTTTTTTCCTGTTTCAGTTGGAGCAAACTAAAAGAAAAAGTCTTTTCAGACATAATATTTTTGTTGAACATGAATAATCTTATTATCAGAGCTGTGCTGCTCAGGGGATTTCCATGTTGTCATGGCTGCATTTTGTCTGGGTGGGGAAATGAGGGACCACAATGAAAAGAAAGAAAAAATAGTATTGAGAATACCCTGAAGCAAAAGTACATTTTGTTTTACTTCTGCACCTCTGCTTCAGAAGTTGTTTTATTTCTAGGAGATGAGTCTATCTGTCTCACCTTGTTTCCTTTCTCTAATGTCTGGGACATAGGAAATGAAATGTCAGTCTAAATCTTAGGACACCTGAAGGGTTAGTACCCAGAAGAGGCTAAAAGAAAGATGGATTACTTTTCACTTGCAATAAATTTATGCTGCTTCTGCCTCCTCATTGAGGATTCCACCAAAAAAACCCAAAAAACCACCAACAACAAAACCAACCACAACAAAATCCCCCTGTGATTCAAACAGGTAACAGTTGAGGGTCCAGCAAAAATGTACCTGTGTTTCACCAGTATGCTAGCTTTCTTTGGGTCCCAGCACTCTGTTTTGGAGCTTCTGAGTCACTGTATGCCCTCTTACATTTTTAGCCATTAACATCAGGTTACAACCTCCATGACTATGAAAACGAAGATTTTCAGTGCCCTGTGGTGCATAAGTGTGGGCTGTCCATGATGTGTATTGGCTCCTCAGCATTTTCTGCTGACCCCTACATATCCTCCAGTGCTTGCTTGGGTTATCACTTTTGTTGCAGCTGTTGACTAATCAGGCAAGTCATCCACAAGTTAGCATCCATATTTGCTTCTTATACTCTTTGTTCACTCATGTTTGGGTTTTTTTCTCCTTAGGACACAAAAGTATTTTTTGATTCTGCTTTGGCTCCAAAAATTGCAGAAGGTTTCTGCACACATGCTAAATTTAAATCTGCTACAAGTATCTGTTTAGAAAGATGAACTGAATAAATCCCTTTCCTCTATCAATAACACTTTTTAAAGGCTCCAGTTCAGGGAATTCCCAGAACTTCTGTGAGAGATGAGTGGAGTGGATCCTCCAGATACATCCCAGTGTTCAGCACTGGAGACAGGACATGTGTACACTTACAGATGGAGGATACAGACACCCCTGAATTTGAAGAGCTCAGTGGTGTATCCTGGTTAGATACCCATGGGTACTTGTGGTCCAGCTTGGGACTAGGTGTGGGGGGAACTTTTCTCAAGTTTGTGACAGTTGGCAGGAGCTGTTGGCATTCTTGGCCCTCTCTAAAGCACAGGGGTTCCTCTGTTTCCTAGGCTGTTAATAAATTATCTCATTATATCACAGAGTCTCATTAGAGTCTCACTGTATTATGTAAATGGTCAAGCAGACTTTATACTTTGACTTTTTTTTTTAACCAGCTATGCCAGGAACCAGAAATCTTCCAGCCAGCTTCAGATGTTAAGAGGAGGACTTCTACACTAACAAAAAAAAAGGTCTAGAATATTTTTTTTCATTGTTGTTTCTTCCTGGCATTTTGACATTTCTTGCCCTTACCTGCTTCATAAATCTTGTTGCCTGTATCTTATCCCTGGCAGAGGCATCTCTCAACAGTTCCTCAGCTGAAGGTCTGTGGGTTATCTTTGGGCTGTTTTAAGAAATGTCCTGCTGGCCCAAGAGCAGAAGAATGTGGGAGGCAATCTTGCTTAAGGCAACATAGTCATGAGCATAACTGAAGCCTTGGGTGAAGAACAAAGCCCTGTGATTAAATGAATTTACTCTGCAAGACACTGTGTTTCACTTTTCACCAAATTATTTCGGTCTGCAGAGTGTGAGAGCAGTGCAGGGTGGAAGATACAGAGTTTGTCATCATATGGTGCTGAAGAATGGACCTTCTGTGACAAAGAAAAGAAAATTTTGAAAATTTGTTTGAACTATCCTTGTCATTGAGGTTTTACCACTTAAAATTGCTTTGCACTTCCCCCGGACTCATAAATTGGCACCACAATAACAAGGAGGACTGTTATACTGCGGGAAAAATACAGATGAGCTGGAAAAAACACTACTGGTTAAAGTGTAAAGCAGGAGGAACTGATGTGCTCTTTGGTCAGGCATTCAAATATTCTGAGAGCAGACAAGAAAACAGGATAGGCTGAAAAAAGTGAACTTTTTCCTCCTCTCCTTACTTAACAGATATAGCAACAGCACTAACAAGAACAGTCATATTAATAGGTTTGTACTTCTTTTATCTGCTTGCTAGTTTCTAAGTCTTCAGGGTGCTCAGGATATTATTTTCAACTGTCCTCTACAATAACCTGAGTTAAAGCATAAAGATATGAAAGCTTAAAATGTTTTCACATTATTTGTTTAGGTATAAAACAACATCTGGAAGATGTATTACTCTCTTTTGAGTTCTGGTAGGAGAGCACCTGTACTTGCTCATATACATTTTTCAGACACAATGTTGGGCCAAAACCATGTCATTTTAGTGACAATGAGGCATTTTGTGAATGTATTTTAATTCTGTAAAATGCTTCATTCTGACCCCTGCAGCTTCTAAATTAAAGTTTTGGATTTTCATTCTTTTTAATTAATTTGGTTTTAGAATTGCCATTTGTTTCAAAATGTGAATTACTAAAAACTAATTTGGTTTAATGTGAATATTTTCTTTAAGAATCTGTCCACACCAGCTGTGGTTGCTTTTGGATATTTAATATCTCACCATAGCCTTCCTGCATGCAATCCTTTCCAGAAATAAATACCAAGGGAACGTAGGAGGCACAATTCTAATATATGACTAGTACATGACTCAGAGCTGAACTCTTTTGTAAGCTTCAGATGGAAAACAGGCATAGACCTCAGCAAAGAAGAAAAAGGGAAGGAGCAAACAGAGGCAACCTGATGGCATGTCCCTGTAAAACAGAACAGATGGACAGAAACCATCTTGAGGAAGCTGGTGGCATCTAAGGCTGGTGGCATGTGTGAAAGAGCAAGAGGAACCTGAAATAGTGTTTGTAATATTTATGTTTATTGTGCTCTGAATGTGGGACTTCCCCACCACCAGGTAAGAGGGAGGGAGGTGGGGACAGTGTGCACCCAGTGGGAGTGGCAGCATCTCCTTACTGCTCCCCTTCCCCACCTGAGCAGGTGCAGAATCTGCCTGCTGCAGTCCAGTGTGCAAGTACTGCCAGCAAGAGCTCCTACAGTTATGGAGGTGAATAACAGCAGGAGCTGAAGCTTCAGGGAAAAAAAATCGGTGTCAAGTGCAGGTGTTGTGGCAAAGGCAGGATGTCCTTGCCCCCAGGGAGCTGGGGACAGGGGGGATGGGAGGGACCATGGCTACTGAGCTGGGTGCCCAGACAAGAGGCTGACCCTGCTGATGTTTGTTCCATGGGTTTTGTGCTGCAGCCCTCAGCTGCCAACTCCACCATGTCCCAGTCCTCATCCCTGCTCCCAGGGAGCCCCCAGGGAGAGGCAAGCCCCCCAGGTATAGGCAGAAGAGGATGATGGGTTTCTAAACCAAGGTTTGTGCTGTTTAGGTGAATGTGGACTTGGTTAGCAACTTGGGTGGATCATGCTGCCAAAAGGCAGCCTTGAATCTTTGCTTTCCCTTTGCTTCTCCTTGCCCATCTCAGCACATCCCAGTCTTCCAGTAGCTCAGCAAGCAGTGCTGAAGAGGCAGCTACAGCCATACTGTTAGCCACAGAGATAACAGAATTTACTGGTTAAATATACCATGATTGAATGTAGCCTTGTTGGTAAGCCTAGAGTCACTGAAATATTTTGAAGAATATATTTTATAAAACATGTACCTTTAGCAAATAAGCACTAGATAAATATTAGATAACAAAAAATCACGAAGGAGGGCAATAATTTAAATACTTTTACATTTGAATATGTTTAAAAATCTCTTCCTTAGTATAAAACCAACTTAAAAGTAGAGGAATTTAAAAGTAGAGGAACTGAGAAAATCAGACAAGAAAATGAAATTACAACTGATTGTAAACAGATACTGTCAAAGGTTACAAAAAGGTATGTATTTAGTGTGTTTAGTGTTTAGTATGTATTATGTGTATTTAGTGTTATTTGGTTTGGCCCAGGTTTTATGCACTGAGATGTTTAGATGTTCAAAATTAATTACATCTACGTTGTACCAATTATGAGAAAGTAATGTTTGAGATATCTTTTTTTTTTTTTAATTTGATTTTGTTTGATTGACGCCTGTAAACTATGGGAAAATAAATGTGATCTGTCTGAGAGATTATCATGCTTTTAAAATATGAATGTGGGGGTAGGGAAATCTCCATAACAGGGAAATATAATTACACATTTTCTCCCCATTCATGATGCCAGATTAGCAAGGAGAAAAGGAAATATGCAGAAAAGGCATTGATTTCAGAAGGCTGTGACAGGACCCCATCTGGAACAGCTGGCATGAGGATCTGTTGTCATCTTGTCATAACAGAGAGTATTCAAAAAACACACAGAGATGGTTTCACATTAGGAAATGCACAAACTCCATCAGATTTCAGTGCTGTCCAGGATAACACAGGATGCATTCTCCAGGCTGGCCCTCAGCCCACCTACCACCAACAGGCTCCACTCTTCTGTCCGTGCCCGTTGGGAAGCCTCTTTCTTTTAATCTCTGTTAAAACCTGACTGCTTTTGGCTGTTTACATTCCTGCTGCAAAATACCCAATCACTGTCTCACTCCCACTCCTCCCATCCCTCCCTGCTCCTCATGTTCTGCATTTCTCTAGTCAAGCTCAGGGACAGAACTGCTCTTCCCACGTCCTCCAAGGCAGGGTGTCACAATCACCACCACAAAGCCAACTGGCAATGCTTTGCCCTGCTTCTGCCAGGGCAGGGAACAAAGAATTTTTTCAACCACTGAAAAAAAGTGATGAGCCACAGAGAAAAGTAGACCTCCTGGATACCTCCCTAATCCAAATGGACACATTCTTATTTGCTTCATATTTCTTGTTTCATTTTTTACTTTCTCCTCCCCCATAAGGATCAAAGCAGGCAAAACCCCCAAACCAAGGATGGTTAATCTTTCTTTCTCTAGGGGATTAAATTGTGTTAATGATGTAAAAAAATGAAAAGAGGCCTAGGACTGAAATCTAGAGCACAGAGTCTGCTTAACAGAGATCATCAGGTGTGGGATCCAGCAGGTCTATATAGCACAGAAGAACACTTTGACATATTAATATTATCATCATCATCACCATCATCATCATAATTCTTTTAATTATTATTCTCATTCTCATTATTATTATTATTGTCATCTACATGGCAGTTCTTTATGAGTGATTGCTGTGACAGTGAGTCTCTTCTATGTAGTCATGTGGGACTAAAAAGCTTTTCCATCTCTCCTTTGCTTCACATTAAAATATATTAGAAAAATTTTCAAAGATATATAAGGGATTTCACCACAGCGATGTAGAAAATGTAAGGAAGAATATAATCTGAATCAGATTCAGTGAGAATTTCATAGCATCTGAATGGGAGAACTGAGTGAATCGTAAAAAGAAAAAACCTGCTCCCAAGTATGCTGAGCTTTCAATGCAATATGGAAACTGGCCCAGCAATATTCTTAGTCCAGGGAAGATTGGTGGTACAGCCACCACCTCAGATTCTGTCCACCTGTAGGTATGAAAGATGGTTGCTAAACAGTAATATTAGCACACAGCTCTGATCCTCCTAATTTACTGTGCTGAGAGGTGGGCTCAGAGCACTCTGTGTCAGCACAGCTGTATCACTCCTCACACCCTGGATCCAGACAAGATGCGCTCCACTGAGTGCTGTGAATGTAACCTGAGGCTGTTCAAGGTAGAACAAACTGTCCTGATGTGGTCTGTCCTGCAATACAACATTGTCCAAAGAACATTACTTTGCTTCTTCTCAGACCTGAAGTGAAAGAGGAATTAATGCACACCTGTAAATTTGTCTAAACAACTTTCAGATAGCAGACCTTGCCTACTTTGGTTTATAAAAATAAATTATCAGAAATCCCTATTCACACAGCTAATTGCAGGCAACAATGAAATTATCATTTTATCATGCTTTTGAACACATAAATTAAACTGTAAGGTTTTAAACTTCTCACTCAGTAAAGCAGGTCTTCCTGACACCAAATATTCCTTCAGCTTTTTGCTGAAGTGCCCAGAGCCAGGCACAATACTCTCAATAAGAGTCTCACTAGTCCTTGTGGTGCAATGTTGTCACCACTGCAGTTCTCCATGTTCCAGTGCTTTTAGACTCATTCTGCATTTACTGGTAACACCAGCTGAATTACATGGCCACAGCCTTTCCTAACTTCATTTTGGAACCATTAGCCCTGTGAACTCAGAGCTTTATCTAATAAAAGGGGTCTGAGAGAGCAGATATTGACCAGATGACATACAAAATCTGACTTCTGGGAATGCAAGGCTGCTGCTTAGCACACCTGTTTTAATCCACTCAGGACACTAATTGCTTAATTTCATGGGGCTGTTATTGCCTTCCTCAAATACCTTCCCTACAAGCTGGAGTCAACCTTCTAGCTGCTTGGTCTGCCTGTCTGGGGCATCCAGCATGGGCTTAACAGACATCACTAGAGTTAAAAATTGTGTCATTATGGAACACATTACCCAGAGTGGTTCTGATGAGCAAAGAAAGGGTCATTATTTTTATAAATCCAGAACTACAGTTTTTGAGATATGTTGCCTATACAGAGAGAGTAGAAGAACAAAATTGCAAGGAGAGTTAAAAATTGTAGTGTGAAACAGCTCTCAATGCCTGCAGAGGCAGCAAAAGCAGAAGTTGACCTGAAGTGGGATATCCTACCATCTTACAACTTCTGAGTGACCATCATGGTGCTTATGGGAGAGGGCGGTCAGGAACCGTGCAGTGTTAGCATCACAGGAATGGGAGCACGTGTCCCAGAGAGAAGAAAGACAAAAGGCTGACCAATTTTTGGGTCTCTGCACACAGGCACGATGCAGAACACCCTGGCCTTGAAGTTATGGCTTCCTGTAAATTAATCCCATCTGCAGAATTACAGGGCATGTTCCTTGCTGTGGGTAGAGCATAGACCAAGAGGGAGCTTTTTGTTTGCTGTTCACCTTACTGAGCAGTATTATAGAATCACAGAAGCACTGAGGTTGAAAAAGACCTCCAAGATCACTGTGTCCAATCTTTGGCTGAACCACCCTCACGCCAACTAAACCCTAGCACCAAGAACCATGTCCACTTGTTTCTTGAACTCCTCCAGTGATGTTGACTCTGCCACCCCCCTGGGCAGCCTACTCCAATGCTTAATCACCCTTTCCATGAAAAAATTCTTCCTGATAGCCAACCTGAGCCTCCCCTGGCACAGCTCGAGGCCTTTTTCTCTCTTTAGCTGGTGCTGATCCCCAGCTGGCTACATCCTCCTTTCAGGTAGTCGTTGAGAGTGATAAGGTCTTTCCTGAGCCTCCTTTTCTCCAGGAAAGCTCCCTCATCTGCTCCTCACAGGACTTGTGCTCCAGATCTTTTCCGAGCACATCAATGTCTTCCTTGCTGTGAGGGGCTCAACTGGACATGGTGTTAAAGGTGTGGCTTCACCAGTACCCAGAACAGGGGTACAGTCACTGCCCTGGTCCTGGGCCACACCATTGCTGATACATTCAGGATGTCCTTGGTGTTCTTGATCACCTGGGCCCACCCTGGCTCATGTTCAGCCACCCTCAGGTCCTTTCCCACTCAACAGCTTTCTAGCCACTGTGCCCCATACTGCAACTGCAGGGAGTTGTTGTGACCCTGCCACAGGACATGGCACTTGGGCTTGTTGAACCTCATACAATTGGCCTCAGTCCATGGATCAAGCCTGTCCTGATCCCTCTGGAGAGCCTTTCATCTGATTCCCACCCAGCTTGGTGCTATCTGCAAACGGGCTGAGGGTGCTCTTGATCTCCACATTGAGATCTTCAATAAAGATACTGAACAGGACTGGGCCCAGTATTGAGCCTTGGGAGACCCCACTAGTGACTGCCCAACAACTGGATGCAAATACTAACTTTGCTGGCAAGATCTCTTTGCAGTCAGAAGAGGTGCATGTGCTACAGGAGGAGTCAGCCACACACAGACCCTCAGAGGGGCCAGGCATTTCCCCTTCCATTCTAGCATGTACTCTCTCTTTCACAGTATCAGCCAGAATTTTCTATCACTACACAAAGTTGATTTCTCTCCACTATAATGCATACATGGAAGATAAATATATGCTGATTCTTGCTGTCTACCATTGCATGAATTAAAATCACATGCTGCTGTCCGACTTGCAGGAATGACACCGAATTTTGTACATGACAGAGTTTTTAATTTAGTTTTCATTCCACAGTGGTTTAAATGCCTTAAAAGTCAAGGAAGATGTCAAAACTAAGTCAGAAATTGATCAGTCATATGAGCCTGTTCCCTCATGTGAAAAGGAAGCAATGTTAGGAAAAGCAATAAACATGGAATTCTTGCAGGTTATACAGGCTGCCCAACCTTTGGGTGACCTTGGCCTGAGGTTTGTTTGAACATGGAAACACACCTACATCCCCTGCTTTCACTTTTGAAGGCAAACACAAGCCCAGCGTCAGAGCAGCTGAAGCATGACTGCAGTGGGAGCCATCAGGTCAAGGTGTCTCTGTTCACAGCTAAAATGTTCTTCTGCTAAACTAAGCCTGTGCCAAATCAGCTCACCTTGTAAAGGAAAAATAAAGGCAAAAAACCCCACAGGGACTGAAGTAAAATTTCAAGTATTGAGCAACCAAAGAGAAAAACCAAGCCCCAACAGACAGCAGCTATGAAATGCACACTTGTTAGAACTCAAGATGCAAGTGATGAGTGAGGTATACTAAGTGCAGGTAGGGTAGGAAAGGATGGTCCTGACCATGAACTTAGGGATGGGGCAGTGATACTGCTAATACACTCTGTTTCTTCCTGTGATAAAGTAGAAAAGAAAATCATGGCGTGCCTACCTCTTTTCTCAAGTATTCAGTGGTGAAAACTGTGGGAGGGTTGAGAAGGATAGTCTGGGTTCTCAGCTCTCCACTCTCCACAACTCAGCTGGCTTGAGATGACAAGCTGCCAGAGTGAAGGAAGCCATCTGCATCTGGGCATAGAAGAGAGCGTGTTCCTGCTCCTATTGAGGAGTAGGAAAGGCCAGGGACACTGAGACAAAGGACCTTTCACCCAGAGTTGCTACCTGGCCCAAGGCAAGCCAGAAGGTGCTGGAGTGCCTCATGGCTTGCAAGCTGCTCTGGTAGCAATACACTAAACTCACTAATTAGGGTGCAATATCAGTGTTCAAACATTTCCCCATGTCACAGAAGCATAGAACCACAGAATTACAGAATCCCAGAATCCTTAAGTTTGGAAAAGGCCCCCAAGATCAAGTGCAGCCACTAGTGCAGCATTGCCAAGCCCACCACAAAACCATATCCCTACAAGCCACATCTAAGTCTCTTAAATACCTCCAGTCAAACATCATGACAAATGCCATCCCTCCTTCCTGGAAACTGTGCAGGTTGACCAGACCTTCACTTGGGCAAACTAAGGTCAACTTCAGCATTTGCATTCCCTTCCTTGGATGCTCCATATCCAGTAAATCTTAATAAACTGTCCTCCATGGGCTCAACCATGCTTGGAGGAAAACCAGAAATTTTAAGTGCTGGCTGCTCTAACCATTGAGAATCAGGAGTGTATAGTGAGATCCTCCACCACCACAGATACATCATTTGTTAATGTCTACAGGGTAATGTTATAATGGGGTAAGAAACCCCATTTCACTTACCAGTGAAAGTTTTTAGTGCTCACCAATGTTTCACTAATTGGCTTCTCCTGTCAACACCCTTTTTTGCATGGTAAAGTACTCATCATTTGTGAATGCTTATGTGAAATGAACTTTGCAGGGAAAAGGGAGTTGCATTGCAAATGGACTGGAATGACAGCTTCACACTTTCTCAGCTGTTACATT
>VZUA01010001.1:16509-43341 GCA_013401035.1 Horornis vulcanius | reverse complement strand
CCACCATATATTTATTGAGGTGGGGGTGCAGGACTATGTCCATCATTTCGGATGTTGATGTGCCATGGACCTAACTGATGGATTAACATTGCAACCATGTTTCTCACTGCTCCTTTCTAGATTCTTATATTGGATTTATATGATGAAAGGTTGGCACTACACAATAGGTGTCTGTTCCAGTTTAAATTCAATTAAAGGAGAGCAGCCACTCAGATGTAAATCTTATCTATTGAAAAAATCATGGGTGCAAACACATTGCCCTATTTCCTTCTGATTCACAAACTCTGGCTTCATTTCGTCATTTTGGGCAGAGCTCCTGGTTAGCTAAATTAATACTTCACATAAAGCAAGTCAGCAGAAAGGCTGTAGTCCAGGATGGCTGATAGAGTCAACATAGCTATGACATTGTGCATTTTACCAGAACAATAAATCTGATTATGTCTGTCAACAACTCTCAGACAAAATTCTTAATTCTGTTTTATCCTCTGTGTGCAAAGGAAACCATATAGGAAGAGAAACATTGCAGTTACTTGAAGTTTGCTTAAGGTATTTTTCTTCATATATCTACTGAAAGGAAAGAAAATGCTCATTTCCCACAAACTTTACTTGTTTCTTTAATAGTGATTAATATATTCTTCTTACCAGAATAAGAACCAAATGAATGCAGTCCATTATCTGTCTAGTAATTTTAAACAAATGTATTTCTTTATTCTTCCTTATCTGTATGTGTTGCTGTCTGGCTTGGTGGTTCTTGAAACTACCATTATTGCAACTCTCTGAAACTTCTTGAAGTTCTGGACTTTCTGAGCTCAGAGAATTTAAATCTATGGACAATTTGAAGCAAAACACAGAAAAAAAAACCACAAGGTGATGAAAAGGAAAAAAAAAATGCTTGGAAATAAATAATTGCTGTTCTCTGATTTTTGGAGAAATTCTGTTTCTCACATAAAAAAACCATCAAAGCTGTAGACTACAAAATAGTGTTTTTAGAAACTAAACTAAATGTGGACTTAATGTTCCTGTTCTAGAGGAAGTCCTGTGAGTCTGTTCAGACTCTAACAACAACAAACTAAAGAAGTTGTATGAATATTAAACTCTTGAACAATTGCCCACAGGCAATATTTGCTGATGGTGAAATTGAGACATGAGGAGGTGGAAAAGGAGTAGGTGTAAAAGATATAAGAGGAATAGAAAGAAGACAGAACAGCGGACACAGTGGAGGATGGAGAATTGACAGCAATATTCAGGGTCTAAATTTGCTATTAGCTTGCAAGGAAATGAAGTAATACCATTTAAATTTAGCAAGGTGGGTTGCTGAGATACATGCAGAAAATAGAGACTTCAGGATTTTTCAAAGAAAACACAAATTATACTTTGATGATCTGTCTGTCCCACAGTCTTCCCATTGTCTTGGAAGCAGAGCTGGCTGCATGAATAGAGCCACAGATAAGTACAAAGCTTTAAATTCAGCTGTGTTTTCTTCTCTTTTGGGTATAAAATGATAATTTTGCAAAAAGCACAAGCTCTTATGACCTTGCTCAACTATTCTTGTGTTCAAATCGCAGCTGGGATCTGGAGGCTGGTATTTTCCTGAGTATTACAAACCCTCAAAAAATGGTATCCCACCCATTCATGTGCTATCTGAGCCTCAGGGAGCTGAAAAGAAACTCCAGTAGTGGACAGTTCTGAGTTAGAATTATCATCGGTCGGTGCTTTGGTATGATAACTTTTCATAGGTTCTGAAAGCAGCTACGTGTGCTTACACTAGCTCATGGAACAGACCTGGTTTTTATGGATTCAATCATCCCTTTTTGTGAGCCCTCCAGTTCTGTTTGTCAGTACTTCCCGAATCAGACTGAAAAGATAAGGAAATTTTCATAGACAATGAAAATGTGTCATGGCAGAATGCAACAGCCTATGAAAAATTATACAAAATTTACACAAAGATGATGTGTATAGCTTTTGACCTTTTTAAATTGTTTTATATTCAAAAAAAAATCACAATGAATGAACTTCCATTTTCTTTTAAAAGGAGAAGAAAATGTCAGTATTTTTAAATGTAAATGTGAGTTCCAAGAAAGTGTAATTCTCAGTAAATATAATGTAATCAATATGTGCATTTTCAGATAGGTACTGACATTGTGGGCTGAGGCTGTATGACCCAGGAATCAGTTGCTCCATGCACAGTCTCTTCCCGCTCCTGAGTGACCTTCAGGACTAGAGAGCAGAGACAGACTGAAAATACAGATTGCTTTAAATTGATTTACCCAGTGCCCAAAAAGTTGGTGATGGTTCCTTGTGAAACTTTGCTGATGTTTTGGCAGATACACAGATAGATAAATCAGGCCAGTTATGGTAATGTTTTGCTTTCCTGGTTTTTCTTCCCCAAGACGAAATGGCAGGTGGGAGCATATTCCCTAGAATAATGGCAGGGTTTATTTTCTTCAAGGGAATGTATTAGCTTTCCTCTTCAGCGGAACATGGTTATGTGAAAAAGGTAAGAGGCTCCATCAGAGCAAACTTAAAGCTGCAACATTTAGGCATTAAGGAAATCTGAAATTGTAGCATAGTGGTAATTTTGTCCAAGTGCTTCTGAAAAATGAAAAGCTATCAAAATACAGACAGGCATAAGCTGCCCAATATAAACTCGAGCAGCAAGGTTCTTTCAATCATTTGGAAGAAAGTCTGACATCCTTAAAATATATCTTTCTCTCTGCACATGTTTTGAAGTGAGTGGGTTAGAATTATTCCTCCAGTAAAAAAAAAGTTTGTATGAGAGAATTTTTTTCAGTGTTTCAGAGTTTTCTGATTTTTGATTAAAAAATATAAAAAAAAAAATTTACAATGTTCACTTCACTCCCAGACTCTAAAAGAAATGTGATTTTAAATGACATGAGAATTTATAATAGAATTTTGTATTCTGTCAGCACACATTTTATTTTGGAACTGGTGGAAAAAAAAACCTATTTCTGATGTTTAGCTATCTTGTTGAATGGAGCTAAGCTCTTATGCAAAGTCTCAGAACATTATGGTCTACTCCTTAACTACAGGGCTCAAAAGAGTGCAGAACCTGTCTAGTTGAAATACCTTCAAATCAATCAGTAGGCATTTCTCAAGTCCCACAGATAGAAATCATATGTATACAGGATCAGATAGTTACCTGCAGGAATTATTTATTGTCTGTCTAAAATCTGTAAAGAGACAGGAACTTATTAAAACTGTATGTACAAACATATATGCAAAATACACTTGAACAAAGCAGGTATTGAAGATATAAAATCTGACACCTGGAAAGAACACTGTGCCTAAGGAACATTTCTAGTGGATCTGCAGAGAGGGTTCTTGTGTAATCTTGACTGAAAGAAATTTTATAGTGACAAATTTGCTTTAACTCCAAATGGAAATTAAAAGAAAAATAGAGATGGAAAACCTGGTGTGTTTAAAATCATGCCAGTTATCAGGGCAGTGAGGCACTTATGAGTGGAAGGTTTCCATCTCTCTCTTCTTCCAGTAGTCTATGGAGGTGGTCAGGACCTCCACTTCACTGGTCCCAGGCATCCAGAAAGGAGGGTAAAAGTTCTGTGAAAAATGTGACTTTAGGGAGGAGGTCAGGAAACAATTCAGCTGTCACTGCAGGGCTCTTTAATAGCATTAGGTACAAGGCTGTGCTTCTCTTCCCAGCAGCCATTCACTAAACTCTCTAGCTCCTCAGATGAATGGAGTAGGTGCATTACCAGCGAGTCTCATTCATTACACCAGTCTGACTCACTCTAGAGGAAAAAAAAAAACAGATCACTGAGCAAGACAGATTTCTATGGGAAAAATTGTGTGGTTGTACATTACAGTAAAACCTTCACTGGATCCATTTCCCTTTCCCATATGTAAGCTAAAGAGGGGAAAGCACTCAGATAAGGATCACTAGGCACATTTAAATGGAGTCCCAACATTAGTGAAAGAGCTGGGTTGTACAAACCAGGATATTTAAACATCTCAAATTTTTGCCAGTAAATTTGAAAAAAAGTCTTAATTAGAAGACAAATTAATCATTTTTGGTGCTTTAAGCACTCTGGAGAATAGAGAAAATAACTTAAGAAGAGTCAAAAAGAAGCAGAAAACTTTCCAGTCATGAAGGGTCAACCTGTGAACCATATGACATGAAATCTACAAAGATTGCAAATTCTTCTTTTCCAAAGGCATTTCAGAAAGAGATTTTGCATACATAGGTCAGAAAAACTACAGAGATACTTGGTCAACCCAAAGTACAGACTAAAGGATTATTTCCCATCTCTTCCAGGATCATGTTGAATTTATTAATGAAAACATCTATGATATATTATAAAGCATTATGCCATCTGGTTTTGTAAGATCCCCAAAAATCAGTAGTGATCATTAGATTTCTGACACATGAAGATTTGATTGTAAGAATCTCTTTACCTAGTACAAAAATCTCAAACAAAGAAAATAACAACCCCCCATAATTATGCTTAAAAAAACCAAAACCAAGCAAAAAATATTTCTGACTAATCATCAAAGAACACAAAACAACTTTTCAACTAAAGCAAAAGAAGAAATACAGCAAAAGAGTTCTGTTTCAAAGGCTGTCTGTGGGATTCTTGGCAGCACAGAGGAAACAGTCTAAGAAGAAACCCAAATTGTACCACAGCTGGCAAGGGCAATTATCCATAGGGGTTTTTTTTTACATAATTTATACTTGCAGTAGTAGCTTCTTAGAAAGACATGTTATCTAAGTACAAATTCACCCAAAGACATTGAAGCCTCAAGTATCTTGAATGTATGTAACATTTTTGAACCTCATCAAGGCCTTCCAGACTGGCTCACACAGTGTCCTTCTGGACAAAATGTCCAGCATTCAGCTGGATAAACACGTCATGCAACTGGCTCAGGGGTTGGGCACAAAGAGAAGAGTCACAGCGAATGGGGTGACATCAAGCTGGCCCCCTGTCACTAGTGGGGTTCTGTAGGGCTCCATCCTCAGTCCTGCACTCTTCAACATCTTCCTTAATGGCCTTTGTTAGCATCACAGGACTCAAAGTAATACTAAGTCTGCTGATGCCACTAAATTGGGAGGAGCTGTTGATTCCCTCGAAGACAGGGAGGCCCTCTAGAGAGACATCAAATTAGAGACATGGGGAATCACCAACCGTATGAACAAGGGCATGTGCCAGAATCTGCCACAAGCAGGGGAAACCCTGGATGTGTGTATAAACTGAGGAACAAGAGGCTGGAAAGCAGCAGAAAGGGACCTGGATGTCCTCCTGGTCGATGGCAAGTTGAATCTGAGTCAGCAGTGCCCTGGCAGGCAGGAGGGGCAGCTGTGCCCTGGGGGGCATCAGGCACAGCCTTTCCAGGTTGGGAGTCCTGCAGAGGGCCAGGAGTTGGACTCGATGACCCTGGTGGGTCCCATCTGGCTCAGGATATTCTATGATTATATGATGCTCCATTTTATGGGAANTTTTTTTTTTTTTTTTTTTTTTTTTTATTTTAATGGCTTTCTATGGATTGGATGTTTTTTACCTTCTCAATTTCTTCTGGAATCTAAATGTGAAGTTCTTACAAAAGTGATGTCAAGCTGCTCATATAATAAAGTTATTTTCATACTATCATTGCACTTCTCATTAGGTTTTTTATTTTTCAGTCTAACAATGCCCAAGAGGCCATAACAATTTAAATAAGCTGCAGGTTATTAATCAAAGTGAAGACTTTTATAGAAATCAACACAAATTGAAAGCTATAGCTGTTTTAAAGAATGTCAGTAATTAATGAGGGAAATAATGCAGGTCAATATAACAAGATAACTATTGGAAATTAGGCATTGGAAAACATTATGATATTACAGGAAATCTGGGTCTGACAAGGTTTTTAATAAACAACAGTTAAAATTGCAGATAATCTATTTGAAAAAAATAAAAGGAAAACAGTAATATTTTTAGAACAGGGATAATTTTAACATTGAGCTTGTAACCAGAAGATGGAAAGCTGTGAAAAGATTTTCAGGCAGCTTTTGAATTTGTTGGGCTGGGCCCAGCTTTGCTTTTATAGACAGTAATGCATGGCAGAAGCCGTCTGGGATATAAAATAGAGTAAAGAAAGGAAGAAGGCCAGACTTAGAGCCTGAGTTCATTTGCATGTGGAGCTCACTCATTTTCATTAGTGGGTTACTCAAACATACAGATGTTGCTTGCACCCCAAAGTATCTGCTTTAGTGGATAAATGACCTACAAATTCAGCATTCTGTTTAACTGGTATGCTCTTTAAGATAGGCCAAGAAATTCAGAAACAAAAAAATAAGGAGGAAGGGTGAACTGAAGTTAACTGAAAGTATAGTCTAGACGCATAACCTGTTAATAAATGGCACAAGTAGGGAGCTCTTTCATATAAATTTTGGGGAGAAAACAGTGTAAGTTAAAGCAATGTAAATCAGGAAATCAGAGTGAGTCACCACTTAAAAGGACATAAGAAAGGCAAGGCTTACTCTAAAAATATATAGAAAAAAAGAAACAAATGCAAGTATTGAAAGTTTTATTTACAGGACAAATTGTTACTTAAAAATGGCAAGAATGAGATGAGTATTTATGGCTTATATTGCTTCACTTCTTAAAGGCACAAATATATTCCTGCCCTGTGGTAATAATGTACTTACAATAATAGCCAAGGAAGGTGGTGAGGCAGAGACCAGAATAGAAACCTAAATGGAGTATGGAAAATTGGGTCTAAAATTTGCTTCTTGGCTCAATTATTAACAATTTGTGTTGAATCTACTACCTGAAAAAAGGTCATGTTTAAAGATGAAGGCAGCCAGGGAAGCACTGCTCAGTACAGTTTATTACAGCTAAGCAGGAAGCTCCTGGCAGAACACAACAGAGACTGTCTGAGCTGCTGCACACCCTGGCCAGCCAGGGGAGAGGCTGAAATGAACACCAGCAGGAGAAAATCAAACATAATGGGATTACGCATGGACAGTGGCATCAGGAAAAAAGAGTGGTGGACTCTGATCAAATCCTGCTCTTCTGTTGTGCCCCTCTTGTGGCACGCAGGCCATGGCTCTCACTAAGCAAGGACAACTTCTTACCTGCTTTTCCAGTATTTCCCTGGCAGAAAGGATATAGAGTATGTGATGCATTTGGCTTGGGGCTGGCATCTTTCTTCACTCCTGAAAGTCACGAGGGAGCAGAATCCTTGCAGTTAACCACCCCGCCACCTCTAGCACCCTGCCACACTGCTCGTGCAGTGCCCCTCACTACCTGCAAACTTTTGAATCTTGGTATCTCCTTCCCAGAATGAGCAAGGATTTATCTCTTGCCTTTTATCCTTCTGTGTGCAGAAGTCTGGGAGAAGTTTGCTAACAGAAGCTAATGAGGAAATTCAGTTAAAAGGTGATTCAACACTGGCTGGACCGGAAGACAGGAAGAATGGAGCCACTTAGAAGAAGAAGCATAAATGTCAGTAGTACAGAAGGACACAGCTAGTGAGAGCAAAGCTGGGGAACTCAGAGAAACAACTGTACAGTACTTTAGTATCATGCTGTTAATGAGTAGTGTCCAGAGGTGAGCATAGAGAGCAAGGAATTCTACCTTCTTACAGCACATAACTGCGTCTATTACGTCTTTTTCCGAGCGTAACTCTGTGTCCACTGCCTAGAGAAGACAGCATGGCCTACCAGGGCTGAATTACCTGAGTGTATTGAAACAGTGAGGGAAATTTTTGATAAAAGCAAAATGTCCTCCTCTTGTCTAGGCAGACTCTTTTCACAAACTATGCCTTAAAGAGTAATTAATCTTCTAAGATGAGTTTGGATTTTAGGTGGTTGTTTAACTTCCCCTGTGGTCATTCCACAGGCTTCTCTGAGATGGCAGCAACCATTTGGGGACCTTGTCCATCCAAAAGGAGTGAACATTAGTTGCAATTCAAACCCAGCTGTACAATGTTTTGAGAGAGAGAATGAAAATACAAAGATACACACAGAACAAATTCAGGTGAAGGTAAGACCCAGGTATTCCTGGCTTTTGAGTACTGATGGATTTTGTTCCCTAAATAGGCATTGAAACAATAGGAAAGGATATTGCTGTGCAACCAGAGAATGACAAATTTAGTAGCTATATTTAAGAATAGGCAATATTTCAAACAACCATAAGCCCATTAGTCTGACCCCTGTGTTACACAGGACTCTGGATCAAACTGTGAAGGAAAGAGTAAAGAGTGGAAAGGTGAAAAAGCATAAACTGAGGCAGACTAAATGAGGCCAATTTCATAAATGTATAAAATAGGTAATTAAAGATCCAGAGTAAGCAGGCAGAACTACCTAATCTGTGTGAACTTCGGTGAGACATTTAAAGCAGAACACACTGGAGAAGACAGGAGCTATTTAAATCAGAGAAAGTAAAGAACTGGCTAATGCAAAGGAGTGTCAGGTGACATGAATTTTGAGACATTGCCAATACCTGAGAAAGATCAGAATATTTTATGAGAATAACTGAATGATCACAAGGCTTGGAAAAATAGAAATAGTTTAAATTTAAGAGTGCAATGTGCAAAAGTGCAAATCATGCCTTAGTAAAAAGATAGCAAAAATGACTGCTCCGAGCTGACTCATCATCAGCTGAGAGCTAAAAATGATAAAAATGTCTGGGCAAGGCAAAGCATTGTTAGGAGAGCTACAGTCTACCAATATGTTGCAACAGGAAAATAAAATAAAATAAAATAAAATTTAAAAAAAGCCTCCAAGGATTTATCAGCTGCACCATTTCCAGAGCAAATGAGGAGATAAAGGTGTGTTGATGCACTTTACAAAGCATTGTAGAAATTCCAACCATAAAAGAATGCATAATTCCAATCACTCACACTCAAAAAGAGAAAAGTCAGACTGGAATGGAGGAAAGGAATAATGAGACTGAAACAGCCTTCTCTGTTTAGCTTAGTAAAATAAAGCTTGAAATCAAACATATTTTTGTAAACAGGGGGGTAAACACCATGAGAAAAACCTGCCACAGTAGTAGCAGGGTCAGGGGTATAAAAAAACCAAATGTACAAATGCTAAATACTTTTAAACTGCAGATAGGGACTGGTTATGTCACAAAATGAATAAAGAAAAGGCTAATGGAAAGTAGAAGAACGAGATAATGAAATTTCCTGAAGACACAAATTTTGAGGCAAGTCAATAAAATGGAGTGTTGGACTAGACTTCTAAAATTAGCTTACAGCAATAAAAAGGATCAAAATTAAAACCCCTAATATATTTAAAATAGAATTGCATGGGTTCTAGAAAGAAATATGGATACATTTAACTGAGCTAGCAGGGGACTGGACTGGCTGACCCTTGTAGTTAAACATTCTCACTTTGCTTCTTTAGGAATACGTAGCCTTATGTTAGAGCCTTAAAAAAGCCATGAGCTACACTGGATTTTTAGAAACACCTGATCACCCCAGATGTTTCTTTTCTAAAGAAAGCAACTAAGCCCTCAAAGTTCACTGACAAATATAGAAACCACTCCATTGTGGGCAAATATATCCATCTTTATTCCATCTTTTCAAAAGTTATGAAACAGAACTAAGGAGGAAAACTAACCTCTTAGCCACTCTCCATTCTTGACATGTAGGCCACAAGGAATTAGATAATCTCCCTTCTCATTGTTAAGTGTGCAACACAGCTCTGTGTTTTATACCCTCTAAAGGGTATACAATGAAGGCCATTAGGCGCACTTAACATGCGATTAATGCTTGTTTCAAATTACGGGTTTTATTATTAATGCTCTCCTGTTATGCTTATCTGATCTTTCCTTATATGAAACAATGAAACAAAATAAATGAACCCTAGTTCAGCAGGAGCTGTCAAATTAGAAACGGTTACAAAGTAATAATTAGGGAAAATGGATCACAGTGTTCAGGCTTCAGCAATGATTGTCCCTCTGTGGGCCATTAAGAAAATCTAGTCGTTGGGTCTGCATGAAATTTTAATGAAGCCACAAGTAAACAAACTGCAAAATGTTGTGGGCAGCAGTTCACTCGCTTTAGGAGGAAGATTTTCATGATACTGGGCTTCTTCTCCCTCTTTCCCCACCTTTTCCTCCTTATGCCAATGATTTTGGTTAGGCGGGGTTAATTTAAGATCCTCTCACACTGTATATTTGAAAAATGGTGGTGTGTTCCGACCCCTACAGTATAGGTCAGCTGCGATTTTATCCGTGGGATAGGCTGCATTTTATTCATCTATTTACTCACGAAAATGCAGGAATCGTAGGCATGATGTCGAGATTCTGTCACAAACCTACAACCCCCCAGAGTGTCGGTCGCTGGGGCGGGGCAGTTGGATACCAAACACCAGCGAGGACGCAGCTCCACAGTCACCCCTCCAGAAAGCTTTGCACCCATTTCTTCTCTCCCCACTGGCGCACAGGAAGAAACCGCAGCCAGTTCACCTGGCCGGGTTTGCAGGGGGACAGGAGCAGCGCGCTCCTCCTTCCCTGTTTCCAGAGAGCGCTCCCGGCCGCAGCGGGGGCTGAGCCCGGCGCCGCCGCGGGGCCGGAGCGCTCCGGGCTCCGCAGGCACCGGAGCTTCGCTGCCCCATCTGGTGGCCACGGAAGGAGGAGAGAGGCGGAGGGAAGGAGCAGCAGATCGCGGGGAGCAAGGGGGGACACTCTCCCGGGGCTGCTTGTTTTAACACTTCTCCCCCAGATTAGTTTATATGAGGTCAAAGGAGCTTCGGTGCTTTCGCTTGCCTTCGGCTGGTCTTGATGGTGTTTGAGAGGGCTGATGGAACTAGTGATGATATTTATTAGGTTCATTTATTTTCTTGTAAGCTTCTAAAAAGAGAGATGAAGCCACTGGTTCCTTAAACAGCAATATCATTGCTTTCAATACCTCTGACACTCCTTCATTTTAAGATTCATAAACTGTTTCTGTCTTTTCCCAAAAATTCCCTCTGGGGAATCTGCTGACAGATGTAAACTGGCCTCTTCATTCTGCCTGGAGGGTCCCACTGCTTCAGATTTGTTCATGAAACGTCTGAAATTGAAAAGTGTGTTCTGGAAAATATTTTTCTCAGTTACAGGGAAAGGAATTTGAGTCCTAAGAATATTTAACATACAGAGACCTTTGAGGAAGATGATCCAGTCACCAGATCTCCTGTCCATCAGTCATTTTTGGCAATGAGTGAGCTGGATAGGGCACTCGGCAGCTCAGGATTTCCTCCCTGGGGCATCCTCGAGCCACTACAGAGTTTGCAAAGCTTGTCACAGGGAGAGCCAGGGGTTCTTTATGTCCCCTCTGGGCAAAGGCTGCCCATGCAGAGAGCTCACTTCCCCCTGGATACATTCAACAAGGTCTGCAAGGATACAAGTGGCTGAAATTAAGCAACTCAGGGGTCACAATGCAGAGAAACCTACTCATTGTCGGTTTTCTGATTGGCCTATAGAAATCTGCTAAGGCAATGAGCCAGGCAGAGGGGCCATTGCAATGAGAGGGACACTGCTGTGTAGTTGCAGGAATGTGGGGACTTTTTTCCATTTCTAGTGATCTGTGTCCCTGGGACACTGCAATGTGTGTTGGCAAGTCACAGCTGCTCCAGCAGAGCAAAGCTCTGGAGGTATTGTCATAGGAAATAACTGGGAATGGGCTGAGTCACAAACTTTGCAAACTTTGAGTCACACACTCCTACAGCAGGTATTTCAAAATATTTGCAAGGCATGCAGCAACTACTGAAGTTTGAAGGATATATTCTCTGACACTTGCCCTGAGCCACCCAGTTTGTGAAGTTATTGAATGTCCTCTTTTTGTTTTCTGTTTTCTTCAGATGTTTTTGAAAAGTTTTAGTCTGAGGCACGGTCACCTGTACATATGCTGGACGAAAAGCTTATTCTCTTGTGTCAGGTGTCCAAATCTTGGGAGACAAATGCCTGATGAGAATAGAAAATGCTTCACCTCTGCTTGATTGCATTTCCACAATATTTACCAGGAAAATGCCACAGAGAGCTCAAACTCACATTACTCTGGCCACTGCACATATGCCATTCACCTGTAAAACCCAGCTGCAATTCAGCCCATATCCCCAGTGCCTCCAGATCCAGCAACACGTCATATATTTCCCTGGATCCCTCTGAATGTTTTCTCATGCCATATGACACGGCCAGTGGTCTACAAGACAATTGCTATTTGGATGAGGTGTCTCAAAATGAGATTTGATGAACTATCACAAGAAAAAGCATGACTGGACAAAAATAGGTTCAATCTAAAATTCCATAATTGAATTCAAACTGTAAAACTGACAGAAAGTTGAAAGCTAGGTCCATGAATCCTTCACACATAGCACAAAATTACTTTTATTGATTTATTTCTTCCAACCTCAGATTAAGCTATTTCTCCTTATTTTGAAAGTCTGGAGTTATTTTCCTCTCCTTTCCTGATGACTGGTTATTCAGTTTTTGTTTTGTTTTATTTTAAAAAATAATTCTACCCTGAGATAAACCTGAAGATCTCAATGCCATGCTGAACCCAGAGCAATGAAGTAGTTTCAAAGAAACTTCCTTTATCCAATCCTCCTGAAAGTTTCTTGTACAAAAAAAAGTACAAGCATTGAGAAACACATAGGCTTTGCCAACAAGATGTAGATATCAAAAAATCCAAGAGGGAAATGAAATTACATTCTTTTTCTCTTACTTTTTGCTTTACTGCCTGTCAAGAGCTTAGGTTAATGGAAAGCACCTTCTCAGAGTCTTTTAAAGGCTTTTTCTTGCATTTCAATGTTAACAAACCACCAAAAATCAAAGGATAGAATTAGGTGATTCATTAAAATATATTCTATACACAAATAACCATAAAGATATGCAGTCATTCCATATCACTGCATGTCAAATCTGGACAATTCCAAACTTTGGGGCAAGCCCTCTCCTCATCCTAACCTTGCACTGAGACCTGGCTCTGCACCAGGACACTCAGCGCTTCTCTTTCCTTCTCTTCTGCACTTAGTCTGAAGGAGTTTTGCCCGGGGAGATAGGAGCTGTAACCAGCTCCAATTGCAGACCACCAGGGGACTGTGGGCTTGTAGTGAGCTGCAGTTCCCTCCCAGAACTCCATGCTCATACAGCCACCAGGTTCTGCCTCAGGATCAAAAGCACTCAGCGCTGTCTGGAGATTTGATGTGCCTTGGGTGGATGCTCTGTCGGACCACTTGCTCCATGAGAAGAAATATAAAAGCATGTCTTGCTTTATTTCAGTATCACTGGGCGATTTAACTCCCACCATAAGGTAAGCAATCCCCTTCTGCTGGTGAAGGTATTTTTCAGTTAGCTATCAGTACTGTATTTTCTAGAATAAACTGGTTTTAAAAGTCAAGTAAGTGTGTCTGCACCTAGCATCACACACAAAAATTCAACCACAGGAAAATTCAACTAAGGAAACTTGTGCATATTCTTATTAAATTCCTTTTAACCAACTCTACAGGGAACTCTACATGTACAGAGAAGGACTATCTGCTGAAAGCAAATGGAAAAACCTTATCACCTTTCAGCTTCCACTCCTAGTATGCTATGTGACCTACTATAAAGACAGAAAATGAAAAGATTAAACTGTACCTATGTCATCTCTGTGAGCAACTTCTCTCTTTTGCTGTAACTGTAATTTTCTCATTGATCATTACTAGTAGATTAAAAAAAAGTTACTTCCAAACACATTTTCTTTCACTTTATTTTTAAAGGAAAACAAGCTGGAAAGATTCCTATGTCATGGGCCTGTACTGATTCATTCACTGTATCATTAAAGGTTTGTTTTGTATTGTTGGACTGCCGTGAGAAAACAAACATAAGGAAAGGCAGCATGGCACAAATTCTGGTTCCTTTTTTTGAATCTACTTTGCCTTTGTCTGTAATCCACAGTCTCTGGTGGCAACACAAGCCTCTGCTCCCTGCAGGAAATGTAGAACAAAAGCAAGGGTCTTGAATAAAATATTCCATGGGACTTTTTTCTGTTGCTCCCTAGTGGAGATAACTCCCTGCTTTCCAAGTAATATGAAAGCAGACTTCTCTTAAATATGTCACTGTAGGCTGCCTGTTTGTTTCCACTAAGAACTCTGTCCTTGTAACTGAGAACTAAATAAACCATTTGATATCACTGTTACCTTAAAGCCTGCTGTTGATCACCTAGTAGGAAAAAAGCCAAATTCTACTTGCTTGGGTTTTTTTTAAGTGAGAATTTCCAGCTACAGTTCTTTGTACAACACTCATTTGGCAACATATACCCACAGACCACCAGCTTTTTCTGTTATTGGTTAACTCTTTCTTGGGCTACATTATTTGTAGAATATTGTATTTAAATAGACTTCATTTGTGACTGAATTCCCACTAAAATGGAAGAATACAGGATATGAAAAGTGAGATTAATATATGACACAGAAAAAATTTGCTGACAACCTGATGGATGACTTGATTGCTGCTTTGGAGGAAATAACGTTATAGGAATAAATTCAGAATGTAAGTAAGCCCGGAGGCTGTCTGATTTACTGTGGCTTGCATCAAATCTAAGTAAAGACTGGAGGTACTGTGCATATGTCAAACACTTCTAGATCTTCCAAAAACTGACTGTTCCTAGTGTCCTTTGACTCTACCTGAAATTTCCACAGAGGCGAGGGCTGTGTGCACTTACCTTTTTCTAAGTTTAATGAATTACCTAATTTCTTGCCTCAGCAGGGAGGCAAATTTATGAAAGGCTTATAAACCAAACCCAGAGGGAAGAATTACACAGGGAATTGTAAGAATTACAAAGTTGTAATTGTTAATAAATACATTTTAATGAAATTTCTAACTATAATTACAAAGAACTATAGAAGAAGGAACAGTCAGATCAGAAACTCTTGATCTGAAAATGGGAGCTCTACCAAAATAGGTGCTTGACAAAAAGAAGCACAGAGATTTGGCTACCTTAGCAATGAAGCTTCTGATCTTTTGCAAGATTTGGCAAGTTTGAAACCTTGGTAAATGGCAGGTCATCATAGTATTATACGGCTTAAAATTTTCCAAGGCCCAGGCACCATGGATTTGTGAAATGCTGTGCATGGAGATGGTGGGTTGATCTTCCCCAGAGCAGACAGACAAGCTCTGTGTTTGCACAGAAGACAATATCCTCCCTTTCTCTCTTTTTGCAAAAGCTTGGAAATGCACACTCTGCCCTCACAAAGAGCTTAAAAACAGGAATTAAGAGGAAGAGTCTTTTTGTCTGAGGCAAAATCCCAAATCTTAAATATTTGGGCATCTAAACATAATTACCCTACCCCCAGGGTTAATAAAAGTCAAGCCTGGGTGCAAATTCTCCCCCATGCAAACCAGACTTCTTCATCTATAAAACCCTGAATTATGTCCCTGAAACCCGAGGTCTGAGTCATCTGTGCTCTTATCCATTCAGGAACAGAAAAAAGAAAATGTTCCTTAAAAAATATTCATCACCCCCAATGAACTGGTGTGTTTGCGTTGCCAAGCAACTGTGCTGCATCTCTGCACCTCCGAGACCCATGGGTCAAAACCCAATGTCAACATAAAAGTTTGAGAGTCCAGTCAGGATTATGGCACATAAATATTGATGAGGAAAAAGACAGAAGAGGGTGCATATCTGCAGCCCTGTTTTCAGAAGTAATGTGCTTCCCAATTATGCTACCGGTATAATAGCCAGGTGTTTTTCAAAATCACAAGATGAGTAGTTTTCATCCTGCAAAGACTTATTTATTCAAGAAGGTTATTTTGTATTTTGTATTTTGAAACACCAATGGGAACCCCACAAAGTTGGGTCTTGGCCCTCACTGGCTTATTTCAGATGGAAGCAGAGCTGATTTTCACCAGTAAGGGCAGATATATTCCATTGTCTTCCCACGAAAATGCATTTTCTTCATGTCTTATCTTGCTGAATGCTGTAGTGGCATGGATAGAGAGAGATCTCGTTAGAGAGAAGTGTCAATATGTTCATTGATACACATCAGCAATTTAGCAAAGTTTGATAACAAACCTTACAGTGATTTTCCTGCATTCCATGACATGGTACTACACAGCAAACGAGGTCAACCAAACCTTTGAAGGCAACCCTCCTGTTGGGTCATGAGATTCAGAAATCCCTTGTATTCTAAACTCCTTCTCAGAGAGGAATTGAAGTGTGTCCAGATCCAGACTTTGTCTCAGACTATGGTTTATGTCTACAGGATTTTTTATGCATAAACAATGCTTTATATCAGTTAAGATTTTGAAGCTTAGCACACTGATAAGTACTTACCAAGAATCTGCTGCAGCAAGGAATCCTCAGCCTCAAAGAATAACCTTGAAAGGCATCCCTCAAGGGCAGATCCTGGTACGCAGCCCACTGCCATGCAAGAAGCACAATGGACCCTGTACTGTCCACTATTTATAGAATTAGACTCATAGTTATATTTGCATATTGAATCCAGATGCTCATTTCTTCCAAAATTGCTGGGAGCAGCACTATGTTTAAGTGAGCACGTTGCCAAAATTAGTCCTTGACTGTTGTGCTGCCCCCCTGAATCCACTCTGAGTTGGATGCAGCCATCACAACCAGACACACCCACTATGACCAGCCATGGGGGTTAATACTTGAGGGTTTAAGGGAAAAAAAAGATCAGGCTGGCAGAAAGGAGAATATGTTACATTTGGGTAGGGCTGTGTTGTCCTAGAATGTCAATTATTTCTGAGAAGAGATAGACTGGAGTGAATTACACAGTTTCTCTGCACCTTTCTTGGGTGGCACTCAGATCCAAGGCTGAGCAAAAGAGAAAGAAGGGATAGATAGAGATGGGCTTGCCTTCTGAGCCATGCCTCTGCCACAGCATTCATCAAAGAAGTAGTGGCAGCCTGGAGAAACATCAATGGCATGGTAAGGGAGTATAAACCTGGTACTATTTCAATAACCAGTTTAATTGTCTGTCTTCCTGAACAGGCCTTGAAGGGATTAAATGGAAATAAGGATTGCACTGGGAAACCCATGTGAAAACAGGGAATTTCTAGCTAATAATTAAACACAAGGAGATTAGAAAGATCACTTAAGAGAAGAGGGAGAGAGGAGAAAGTAGACTAACAACATATTCCTGCACTAAAGCTCCCAATGTTTGCTCATCATCCTTAGGAGCAGCGTACTGAACTTCACCAAGTAAAAGAATCACGGTGGTTTATCAGGCAGATCTGGTGTTCTTTTTGCAAAACCTCACCAGCAACACAGAAGCACATGAGGGATAGAGCAGTGAGATGGCACAGCAGCAGCATCTCTGCCAGCCATGGAGCAGGATTAACCAGAGCACTGATGATTTGTAACAGAGATCACCATGCGGCTGGTGCAGTGTTTGCTGTGCATGCAGAGCAGAAGCAATGTGGAAGCAGAGCAGAGCTGTTCAAAGAATGATGTGACCAATGCTCACAGATCTCTCAAATAACAAAACAAGAGGATGAGATGAAAGTTATGCAGTAGGCAGAGACAATTCTTGAGGTGGAGATAGCCAGCACAGAGGAAAGTGTGCTGGTGTCAGGGTCAAAGAGATGGATGCTGCATTTCATTTTGCAAATCATATATAAAATCTGTTATCAAGAAATGAAGTAAAGCTTTTAAATAGTACCTTTGCAGATTCAAGAATGATCAAACACATCTTACCGTTAAAATCTAAATTACTAAAAAGGTGATTTGAAATAATCATGCAAGCACAAGAAGGCTGTTAAGTCCTTGTAGCTCTGACAAAGAGGGCAATAAGGGCATATCCAATTTGGATTGCAAACAGTGAGAGCCATTCTATTTTCGACTGCATTATGCATTGCCCGTGGAGTGATTTATTTCATTGAGGGGTTGTAGCAAGTGAGATTGTAGCAACACAGGAGATCACTCTCCAGACAAGGCTGTTGCTCTGGTGTGTGTCACACCATGTTTGCATATTTCTTGTGCTTCCTCATCAATAACTTCTTGTGTAATTAACCAAAACTGGTGAAATGTAACAGCTTCAATGGCAAAAAGATTTGCTTTGGTCAGTGATCTCTCCAGGGAAGTGAAAGCACTCAACAGCTGAGAGGCAGCAGCTGAAAAGAGGTGTCATGGCTGCTCCCCCCATACCAAATCCACAAACTCTTGACTTCAACAGTGAAAGGTCGTAGAAACAGGAATGCTTCACGCACTGCAGTTTTCTGACTTTCCATTTCCTAATTCTCATTCTCCCCCAAATTCTTCTGCCTGAGCAGAGGGCCCCAGGAGGCAGGGAGGCAATGTGGTCCTGCACACAAGGTTGTGCTTGACAAGGATCCTCCTTGGAGGGGATAGAGTCTCCGAAGGAAATTAATTCTGTTCCAGCATTTGAGCAGATTGTTGGCTAGAGAGGACCTGGTTTTGTCTGATTTTCCTCTGTCCCTGGCACACGTCTGCTCCCTCCTGCTTGCTGCTGTGGAAGGACCCCCAGTTTGCTGGCAGAGTTTGGCAAAGAGGTTGGTGCATTTGATGCTCTGTATGATCGTTCAAGAGCTGGCAGGCAGTGTAGTTTGGAAACTCATTGATTTGTGGAAAGATAGAAAAATCAGAAAGTCCTCATACTTATACTCAGCTTGCCTGAAAAGGCATGCAATGATTCCCATGGGGATTTCACGTAGCCATTTCATCCCTTGGAGATACTGCCCAGCAATAAAATCACATTTCATTAAATGCTTATAGTTACTTGGAGAGGAGGGAGGAAAATGAATAGCAGCAAGGTGCCAGGACATTATCTGTGGCTGCAAGTTCAGGTGGTTTGTCCATCCATGTCCTGGAGAGTGAAGCATCATCCAGCTCTCAGCTGATGGAGAGTCACTGTGATTTCACTGCTGGCTATGGGGCATTACAATTACAGAGGTGCAGCAGAAGCTGCTCATGCCCCTTGTTCTTCCCCTACTGACACCTGGGCACAGCTCTCTCCCATCCAAGAGCAGCAGCCAAATGCCCAGCAGGAGCCCCTTCATGGTGAAACTGGCTGAGAGCCACAAGCTCTGGTTACCCTCCCTCAGCAACACTGAATATCACAGATGTACTGATGGGGAAGATACGGAGGCTGTCCTGGTACGAGAGTCTACTTGCTCTCCAAAGGACCACATTAGAAATTTCAGAAAATTTAATAGCATTTTTGTCACTGGATGGACAAATGTTAGGCCTCAAGAATGTCCAATTTAGCACAGTTGTCACAGCACATCTAATACAAAGCTGAGCTTACTCACAAGTATGTGATTTTGTTTTACATTTCCATTTCTGTTGTAAATTGCAGAAGGAGTGGGCTGTGTATAGCTGTAGGGAGCAAGGTCAACACCAAGGGAATAGACATCAAATATTCAAAATCATGTGGATATGAAATGTGCCAGCTTGGGATGGAAATGTCTATTTTGGGAGTATATTAGAAGTAACTCAAAGGCTTTCTGTTTCACCTCTTATGATCCACATATGCTGCCTTTCTTGACATTTTTCCTACAGTCTGGTGTCCCCTGGAGAGCTGGTTGGGTTTGCTAGATATAGAAGGTCAGACCTGAAAACATGTGTTGGGAAAGACAGGATTTCTGTACTTCCCCCTAGAAGCAAGGAGGTGGGAATAGGAGAAACTCACAATTCATTTACAGGGAAGCTGTTCTTCGGCAAGGCAAGGCGAATCTTGCAAAATATTTAGTCTGAATATTACGACAAATGTTCAAATTACTTACCTCCAACATACTGTCTCTTTTATCTATTCCCCTTCTGCAAATATTCATAAAACAGAGTTTTTCTGGCACAGCTATTTACAGGAAGATAATATCAATATAAAAAGCATGAATATTCAGATAGTGATAAAATTCTACATTTACAAGCACCAGTATGTACACCAACACATTACTTAAGCCATGTGCAAAAATACTGCCTTGTGACTTATCCAGCCAATTGCAAACAGCTATTGCATCTTAAGCACTGAGTGTTCGAAAGGCACTGCAAGTGAGCAGTCCAAAGAGACAAATCCATTAACATTTGTAGAATGCACTGACTAATGTACAATTTTAATGAAATGGAATTGTGCAGTTATTTTTATTAATGACATTTATGAATTAGAGTGCTTCTGTAAATGCTGTAGCAGAAGAGAAAGCTGCTATCCCACATGCAGGGTTTATAGTGATGGAATAAATTGCTATGTAATACTATCTGCATTTTCACTTTGTAGTAGCACCTGTGATTAAATCCTTTCCAACTGTCAACTACGATTCTTGTCTTCCAGAAGACATAGGTCCTTCAATCTCAAAATATCTGAAACCTCTGGTGTATTTTTAATATGAAGGGTGGCTTTTTTAAAGCTTTTTTTTTAAGACATTAAGGTGTCTTCACTTTAATCATTACAGTATTTTTCAATAGTAAAAAAATTAAAAATGCAAGCAGGAAAAAGAATTTTAACACTTTATCCTCAACATGCACATTTCCTTGGAGCAGGACACACAAGGATCACTGCTTAAGAGCGATAAAGAGCTCAGCACTAAGGATGCTATGATGGGTAAGGGGATTCTGAAGCAATTTTATATACAACTCTGCTATCATCCCTTTATTCCTTGATGCCAGCTTAATTCTCATCTGGAGTGCAAGTAAAAGCTCTAGCTAGTAAAGACTTGCAGGAAAGTATTGCACAGGTAAAACTCTAAGGTATTGCATGTAAAAGACCAGGTTATTGGATGAAAAGTTTTCAGCTGGTTTTTGATGGAACATTTAGACAGAGGTTCATATAAGGTGAATATATATGAAACCTAGAAGACTTGTGCATACATATTTGAAAAAACAAATAGAATTTTGAATACTGTCAATATTTTTTTTTAAATGCTCTAAGACTGTAAACCTGTCTGTTCTTTATTCAAACTCTCAAAAAACCTCACCTAATATAAACACTTACTTGCCAGTTAATAGCTAGCTTCCCTTTAACCAAAGCAAAACTAAATTTGACTTGGAGCATGCTGTGGTTTTCCTCCCTGCCCATTTTCATCCATTAATTTTCATGCTTCTCTCCCCTGAACAATTGACTGTTTTTCCCAATCCTCAAACCTCTTCACTGAGAGCAAGCTTTGCGGGGGATCCCTGTTCCCTTGGCAATCAAAACATACATTCCTTAGAGCTTCATTCAGCAGTGCGTGCTGCTGTACAATATTTTTAACTGCAATAATGCTGCATTGGGATGGGGTAGAGAATTAGAAGAGAAAATGTCAGAAAACTCATGGGTTGAGATAACAACAGATTCATAGGCAAACCAAAAGCCACTCACACAAGCAAAGAAAAATGAAGAATTCACACATTTTTCCCATAGGCAGGCAAGTGTCCAGCCATCTCCAGGAAAGCCAGGCTCCATTTCATGTAGTAGTTACACAGCATTACAAATGCCATCAGTCCATACATCCCCCACTTCCTTCTTCCTCCATATCTATATGCCGAGCACACTGTGGTATTTTGTGGCATGTCCCTTTGCCCAGATGGGGGTCAGCTGTCCTGGCTGTGTCCTCTCCCAGCTTCTTATGCACCTCCAGCCTCTTCACTGGTGGGGTGGGGTGAGGAGAAAAGGCCGTCAGTCACTGCTCGTCAGTGACTAAAACATCCTTGTGCTCTCCACGCTGTTTTCAGCACAAATCCAAAACAGAGCACCATACTTACTACTTTGAAGAAAATCAAGTCTCTACTAGCCAAACCAGCAGGGCAAGGAAGTGAGGGAGGCATTTGCCAGTAGATCAACTGTTTAAAAATCTTATTGTATGATTTTACACTAAGTGAATTTTTTTTTTTTANTTTTTTTTTTTTTTTGCTTAATGTCTCAATTCAGGCAACACAACTAGTATGCTTCTTTTCTTCAGCAGATCAGGTCTCAGTCTCACAAAGTTTTATCAGCACAGTTGTATTTTAAACATTGGGATAGCTTTCTAAAGACCTTCTAAAGAGCACAGTCAGTAGGCAGCTAAGATGACTTACCACCTTTTAGACTGAAAAACACACAATTCCAAGGATTCAAGTTTGTCCAAGAAATACAGATGCCCATCTCGTCTGGTCCTCTTTTAGGATGATTTGAAGTAGTTTTGCATATTTATCTCAGGGACTGGAAAGTACTGAACAAAGCCAACCTTGTATCATGTTTACCATGCCAGGAAACATACCATTGTGTCCACCTGAGTCCAGATACAATTTCAGAAACGTCACATTGAGCAGGCTTTAATTTTTAATTGAGATTTTGAGCTATGAGGGATTTAAATTCTCATATAAGTGAGGACCCTGTTACCTCTATAAACAATTACTTCATCAATCTTTGCTTTGCCAAAGTTTTACATGTATCCTAATTTATTTACAATCTTCTGAAAAGTGTCTATAACCTTAAACACTTAGATCCCCGGAGTATGGCGAAAGCAAATTCAATTGGGTAGGACTAAGGTTGTTTGCCAGTGTTCTGTAGAATGGTCTACTGAGGTTATGTATTTTGCTCTCCTTAGTCTGTCTGTGATTTAATTTATTCCTGGCTTGTGTAGACATCCAATATTGTAATAAGTGTCTAGCTCCCTACGATAAATGCAGGATCTCACACTGCTGCCAAACTTTGTGGCTCACACAATGGTGCTGAGGGGCCCATGTGATGTACAGATGAATTTCACAACCAAGGTGTCAGTCTGTGCTGTCTCCTACATTTTGTTCAAGTCCCTTGTGATGTGTAAACTGGGCAGAAGATGTCCTAAATTTGCTCCTTGTGCAGGACTGATTTTTGAAAAACACAGACCTGTGATAACTCTCACAGCTCTTCTTTCTGCTCTGCTGGCAGATTGTAGCACCAGCCACTGCTGTGGTATGGATATTTGTCAGCCAGGTGTGGGGGCTTGGTGCTATGTAAAAAATATAATGAAATGTAATGAGAGACTCGTGGATCAAGGTAAGGACAAGGAGACATCCCTCAGCAATTACCATCATGGGCAGAAAAGACTCGACTTGGGGAAAATTAACTTATTACCAATCAAATCAAGGCAGGATAATGAGAACTAAAAGCAAGTCTTCAAATGCCTCCCTGGCAATCCTCCCTTCTTCCCAGGAATAATTTCAGTCCTGGTTTTCTCTCCCTCCTTTCCCTGCAACAGTGCAGAGAAATGATGAATGAGGGCTGTGGTTAGTTCATCACAATTTGTTTCTGCCAGGAGAGGACTCCTCAGACTCTTTACCTGGTGCAGTGTGAGATCCTTGCATAGGACGTAGTTCTTCAGGCACAAACAGCTCCAGCCTGGGTTCCTGCCTCAGTGTGTCCACAGGCCACAGGCCCCTGCCTCCTGGTCCACAGAAACTTGACCCAGCATGGACTTTGCATGGACCACAGCCTCTTTCAAGCCTGTTTCAGCCTGAGATCCACCATGGGGAACAGGGGGATCTGTGCTTCCCCACAGTCCTCCATGGGCTGCAGAGGCACAGCTGCCTCACTGTGGTCTGCACCACAGCCTGCAGGGGACTCTTTCTTCCTGAGCTTGGAGCACCTCCTTCGTCTCCTTCTTCACTGACCTGCATGTCTCAACTCATGAGCTGAGAAAGAACTCAAGAGTTCTTTCTCTTACGTATTCTCTTTTTTGCCTGCTGTTCTGCAGCAATTTTCCCCTACCCCCTCTTAGTTATGTTATCCCCAGGGTACTACCACCATCACTGATGGGCTCAGCCTTGGACAGCCTTGGAACTGGCTGGCATGGGAGCAGCCTCCAGCAGTTTCTCACAGAAGCTGTCCCATGTGACCCCCACAACACCAAAACCTTGCCAGTTTACACCAGAATACACCATAACAAAAGGGGACACACAGTGGAACCTTCCGAATGAAAACTAGCTTTTTAAGCTACAGTAATCCTACTGCTACAAAGATGTATAACATTTGTACCACAGTTTCAGACCTTCTGGCCAACTTTTTGTATACATGATGCATAAGTAATATTCTTGAATGCCCACCTGAAAGAAGGTTCGTCAGAACAGTGTGAAACTTGTTTGTGCACAAGGAAGAAAAGTACATTTTCTTTCTTCTTAAGCTCTGAAATGAGGAAAACAATGGATTTCACAATTCAATAACACATTATGGTTTCAGGCAAAAGTTGTCTCTTGCTCTTCCTTTCTTACAGTATTCCTATTTCTTCCTTACTTCTAAGAAAGAAACCATGTAACATGAGACATTTAGTGATTTCCTTACAGTCTACAGCACCTTTTTTGCTGTTTTTTTAATCTTTTTGTCATCTTTTTTTGTTTTTTTTTTTCTTTGAAGGCTGACTGGTCTTTCTTAATCTCTTCAGTGTTTCAGAGAAACAATATCAGCAGAGTCTTTCCAGAAGTACTATCTTGCGTGTCTTTGTATACTCAGTGAAATATAGTTTTTGTTCCTATTCTCTTGCACACATGAAGTACCAGAAATGTCGTGTTACTAAACAGTCTCTCAGAACACACCAGATCCTGTTAGCATTATCTTATTCCAGTGGGAAATGTTTCTGGAAAACTTAAGGAGAGTCCTTGATCTCATGGAGGGTAAAATATTAGCATCAAATCCCATTACCACTGTTGCTCCACATGCATTTATTCCTGTCCTTGGCGTAGTGAATATCAAAAAGTTGTCATGTAACTTGACATGAATCTCATTGTGGACTGTGACTGTTACATCAGCTTCAATTCAGCAATGACAAATCTTCCAAAAGACACTGGGGAACCTGACTTCTGTCTCTGCACTGTGTTGCTGACTGTGATGAGTTTGAATAAATACAGATATTCCTTTTCTTTTAACTTTTAAGTTAANAAATATTGAACATCTGCTACAGATCAGATTGTTTAGCCAAAGTCAAGAAAGGGGTTTGGATTTGAGAGCTGCTAGAGGCAGAGGTAAATTACAGAAGGGCTGATAGAAACTGAAGTTGGACAAATCAGTCTTTAAATGCTATGTGCACATGTAGTAAATGTGACTGAAAACATTTGTGGTGTTATTTCTCTGCAGTTTTCCCTTCTCATTTGACTGCAACCCTATCTTTCCACTCACATCATTTTCTGAGCTGTAGTTTCCTAGGGGAGTAGATCAGAGGCACCCTTGGCACAATCTCAGTACTCTAATATATTTGTCTTGACAAAACCCATGTGAGGTCAGGACATGCCTCTTATTCTCTGGGCAAATGCAGGATTGAGACATGGAGAGACCAAATGCTTTTGCTCAGACAGCAGGGAATGCCTGTGGTAGAGTGAGACACAGACCCCTAGATTAATGCCCTTCCCAGTGAAATGCCTTTCATGGGTGGTCATTCAAGTCCCTAGTGAATACTGTTTACTTCTAAAATATGCTGATGACATAAAAATTATTTTCCTCTGTCACTCATACTGCTGAAAGAGAGAATGGACATTCATGCTGCAGGTGTAACAAGTTTGAAATGATAGTGAGCATCACCTGGAGAGCCAGGACATGGTCATGGTGTTCTTATCAGCCTCTGTCCAGAAAGGGCAGTCAGGAGGGCAGATTTACAGGTATTTGGACAGGTCAGAAAAGAATTATCTTGCCTGTGGACGCAGGAAGTATTAAAATATATCCAAACTCAGTTCTTAAGAACAAATATGATGAAAAATGAGAACTATCAATGGATATACTTTGGAAAATACACAGAAATCTGTAATTTTTGTGTCAGCTGCTATTTGTTATTAAAGTGCCCCCACAAGTCGTGTTATATATTGATAAAAAGTAACAATTTTGTTCTTCTGTGGCATCAGCTGAAAATGAGGAAAATAATGGAATCTGAATTTAGGCTGCAAATACGTTCAAGATGAAGGATTTTCTTTTGCTACTTCAAATTCTACTTAAAAAATAAAGAAGAGGCCAGTTTAGAACCTGAGGTTTTCTTCAGCATGGTTATGATGTTTAGTACATTACTTAGGTAAACTGGGAGAGGAGTACAGTGTTATAATGGCCTGCCTGAGGCCTTAAAATGAATCGGTGAATCAACTGGGTTAGGATTTAGGACATTTTTGATTTCTAATCTATCATACCATTGCCCACAGGAGCTCTGTTGTATTTTTGGTGAGAGATTGAGAACAATTAAATTAGCTACCATCAGTTTTTAAAATGTCTTGAAAATGCTGTGCCAAACCAGCACATTAGTATTGTGGTTTCTACCATTTCTTGCTATACAACACCTCTTACAAATATTTTTGTGGATTAAAGGATTTTTAAAAAACTTTCTTCAATATTTTGAAATTTATGAGGAGAAATAGGAGATCGTACACCCTCCCCTTCCTCCAAGAATATGAGCCAAATGTTTAAACACAAAATCTGAACTCTATGCATTTTAAGAAGAAAAATACTGCATTTGTGACTTTCAACTTTTGCATTTACCAATGGACACTCAGAACAATTATGCCATCAGTCTTTCTTGGATTTATAAAAGGTTATTGGCATTACAGAACCAAGGGTCTTAAGCTCTTACTGGCTACCGTTGAAGTAGGAGCACTCAGGCTAGTCCACCAAAGACACTTGGAGATTTTGTAAAAATCACACGATGCTAGCCTCAGTGGTGTCTTTTTTTTTTCTTATAGTGGCTAGGAGGGTGCTGGCTTTAAGAATGAGTGCAATATTTCTTACACTTAAATTATATGCATGTATCTCCTATATTGCATGTTTTTACAATGTTGAATGGTTTTAAGCCACCATTAGACAGACATGTAGTCCTCTCTGATAGCTCTCTCTACAGTTATGTAGTATTATGAAAATAATCTCAAAAGTATCACAGTTCAACAGCACTGTGCTTCAAAAATATGTAGTGGCAATGCCTAACACTTTCTTAGCAATAAAACCTGAAACTGCATTTTTCAATAACAATA
>VZUA01009991.1:27586-42291 GCA_013401035.1 Horornis vulcanius | reverse complement strand
CCCACTTCCGTGCCGGCGGCGCGCGGGGGGCGTTTCCGGCGAGAGCGGGGGAGGGGCGCCGCGGCACGCGAGCGACCCCCGGTACCGCTGTCCCGGGAAACAATAATTAACCACGCGCGTGCTCCTTTCAGAGAGTCTTGCTTCCTTTTAAATCGTTTCGCCTTAATTCAGTCGCTGGCGGGTTGCCGGCAGCGCGCCCTGCAGAGCACAGGGCTACGGCCTGTGGGGGCCGTAATACCCCTGGGGGCTCAGTGCCGTGTGAGCGCCAGACCCTCCCGCTCCTCTGCGGCTCCTCTGATCGCCGGAGGAAGAACAAAATGCTTCCTCTGTGTGGATCCTCTCTGAAAGCTGCTGTTCTACAGGGACGTAAGGAAGGGTGAAGTCCCAGCTTTCCAATCTTGCCAAAAAAGCACATAATGAAGGGTCAGCAGAAACAGAAGAAGGACAACCTCGTGGCTGAAGCACTGCGATGAAACCATCAGGAGGTCTGTTCGGTCAGTTCCTGGCTTTAACACTGACGCCCTTTATGTCCCAGGGAAGTCACTCTACGATTGCCATGAAAATGCCCACCCTTCGAGGAATGTGCAAAGCTCTCCCACCCAATTCCTCCACCTGAACCTAGAAGTAACCTTTCTCCCACAAAAAAAAACCCAAAAACCGACCAGGCAGCACTCTCAGCAGAAGCATCCCAGCTTTCTGCAGGGGAGCTCATTTGTCTCTTTGAAATGAGTTGCAGCTGTGATTACTCACCTCACGTTCCCATGAGGCTCCACAAAGCTCCTGCTGCCTCTGTAGTGCAGCCCAGGGCGCTGATACAAGAGCCTGATGCTTTCCCAGTCCTCACGATACAGACACTTCGGTACCTGGCCAGAGACTGTCCAGCGCTGCAGGACTGGGCATCAGTCCACTCCTACATGAACAGTTCCCTTGCTTTGAAAGCTGTTGCAAAGGCATCCAGCTAGATATGCCTGACTTCTAGAATGGCAGGTTGCAAACACCTGGCAGGGTCAGGCAACAAACTAGTAGTCTTTGGGACCAGTCCTTGGAAATTTCTTCCCTTAAAAGGAAAATAAGATAGAAATCCCTGCCCTGAGGGTCATTTCTTCTTAGCTTGCTTAGTTCTCCGATATGAAGGATGAGTCAGGCACATGTGTTCATCATACTGGTGAAAAACCCATCATATGCAAAGCACTTTTCTCCCATTTTAAAATGTGGTCTGAAATTCACAACTTCAACTACTTGACTTTTCTACAGGCAGTTACAGAGCCAAGGGCAATTTGTAGCTGTAAGTCCTACTCTCACAAAAAGGCTTAAGAAGCACAGAATACCCTGCCAGAGACGCCTCACCATGATGCATGTGGGAGGAGAGAGATGACTGCTCATGAGTACATACGCTGTCACAGAACACCCATGGGGTCCCTGGACACCCGTGGAGTCAGGCTGCCTGCACTTCTCCACAACAGCCTGGCATTCTGCCCTAAACCCACAAGGAGCAAAGAGGTGTCATGCAGCCTCATTCCTGGTGCCCTCTACCCACAGAGTTTATAAGCCATGAGTTACACATCCAAAAATACAAGGTTTGGGGTAGTTAATGAATCATGGTTGTCAGCTGCCCTGCTGCATTGTTAATGCATGTCTTGAGAGAGCAGTCTTTTCTGCAATGGCTCTAGGAAGGAAAGCCAGCCAAATCAACTCAAGAAGGCTGCTGCACAGTGTGGAGCCCCAAGCCTTATCCCACACCTCCAAGAATCATCCATGGCCAGGCCTCCACCTCCCCCCAGGGTGCACAGCTGATGGATAATGCTTTCACAGTTTGGTAACAGGCCCCATGCTCCCTCCTCCAGTGTAGCTTCAGCTTGGATTCTGCTCGTGTCACATCTGCTGCTGCAGTTGCAGCTCCAGGGGTTGCTCATGCCCATGCTTCCAAGACTCTTTGTGTTTGTGCCAAGCTGGAGGCAGGCTGAGGCTTTCCTTCTCTCCTCATTCATTTGCTTCTCAGGTGTGAAGTCAAGCTGTCATTTGGCAGCTCCCCAGTAAACCTACATGATCTTTCTCTTGGCAAAAGGAGAGAGCTGTCAAAATGTAAAGGAGAAGGTTCTCCAAAGATGCTGTTAGGAGTTTAAACTTGGATTAGCAGCACCAGAGTGTAGGGAGGGGGAATTGTTAATTGTGTCATCTTCTCTCTGTGCCCTTGGGTGCCACCAGGGCCTGCTTTCTCCTGAAACCTGTGAGAGCCCAGCTGCTCTCAGATCTGCACTCAGCATCAACAAACCTCCTTACAGACAGCTCCTACCTGTGGGTCAGGCACCTCCTGACCTCTCAAGGGCTCTGCCTGTGGTTCTTAGGGTGTAAGAAAAAGCATTATCTGAAATACATGCTCACTGCTGTTCACCAGAGTAGCTGGACTAACCTGTCTGCATAATCAGGTGCTTGTTATCACAGCACGTTTACATTTTAATAGGGTACTCATTTATGGATTTAAATTTAAACATGAAGAGCCCTTCTGTCAGAATAAAGGCCATCCTATAATCCTCTGTATACATACAAAAATAATTAGAAATAGTGTTTAAATTAGATCAACTGAATCCAACTACCACTTCCCTAAATTTACATAAATTACTTCCCATCTGTCAAGTGATGTGCTAAACTAATTTTAAGTTTTTACATTCCCTCAGCCCTAATTTATTACACACTTTAACTTCTCCAATTTTTTTCAATCCTTTTGTGCAAGATTTTCCCTTATATCAGTATCTTCAAGACTGAGAAGCAAACACATTTTTTACCTAAAGGTGCTGTTCAAACAGTCACCAAAAACTAGAAAGGCAAGCAGTCTAGATACTTTAAACTGGAGGTCAAGATCCAAAAGGACAGGGACAGCACTATTCTTCCAAGTTCTCTCACATGTCAGGTTTTTATCTCTGCCAATCACCCGAGGGAGTCACCTCCTCACAAAAACTTGCACAGATGAACAAACCCATTGGTCACATGCAATCCTGCAACTGGGCACTCTGCATGGGTGTCCCACATGCACAGTTTGAATCATCAATTCTTTATTAAAGTAATAACGGGGTACCTCAAAGGTCACCTATGATTTGCACACAGTAAGAAATGACAATCAAAGTCTCTTTTATTTTTATCGTTTTACAGAGAACTGAACAGCACGGTCATCACATAAGGGGTGCAAGTAAACACCCTCTTTGGACAGATGACCTGGTCAGATCTCAGACAGATCCTGCTGCAGGTTTTCAGTTCACTTCTTTATATAATGATGCTCTAGTTTTATGAACATTTTTCCTTTTATCTTTTTCACTCTTTGTAAACAGCAGAACAAAAGCTGAAAATCCCTGTGCTGCTACATCACATGGAGTGAGCAGATTTGCAGCTGGATAAAGGACAAAGGACTCTGGCACCAAAGGTTTGGTCATGTGTACTGATGATATATATAGGCCCATGCCCTTAGGATGAAGGTAGCATTTACTGGAGGCGTGAGGGAGGGAAGGAAAATTGGGCAATTGAAGAAAATAGTCTGTAACTGATGTACCTTCACTCCCCCAACAGAGACACAGTTGTCACGCTTGCTTCACATAGTGTTTGGGTCTGCCTCTGCCTGGATAGCCACTCTTTGCCAGTCTCATAATCCAAAGCTTCTGAAACAAACAGCAGCTTATTTAACTCCCATGGCTATTTCAGAATGCTGGGGTGGCCTCCCAGCACAGAATGCAGCTAATACTGCAACAAATGGTGTCAGGATCCTGAGGCATCTTAAACACCCAACCTCCAGTGCTCACTGTAAGCCAGACTGAAAAACCCACACACCCTGAAGCTGCACATTCTCCTCCTGCTTCCTCAGGCATTCAGCAATTTGCTGGGCAATCAAGATTATAACCACAGATAACCTCTCTGCTTATGAGAAACTGCCACTGTGTAAAAGGCTTGCTGCACAAAGGTAGGAGAGGTGACCAATAGAGTAGCTTCCATCTCATGGAAGTGTTATTTCAGAACCATCTAGTAGTGCATGACTGACATCTGATACCTCCCAGCACCTCTGGAGAGGAACAGGACATGTTGCAGAGATTCAGACTGTCTGTTGGAGGGCACGTCTTACTCCAAATCTCAAGCTTTTTTCTAGTTTTCTGCTCAACTTTCTTTCAACAGAGCTCTGTGTGAGTACAGTCAGTACAAGGGGAGGTATGCTCCCAGGAAGGAAGAGGTCAAGCCAAATAGAAAAAATAATTACCTCTTTCTAACATTTCAGACTTTAAAAGAAAACAAGAAACTAATGGTCTCAAAGAGAGACCAGCACAAAGCATAGCTGCTCATCAGTTTCCTTCCAAGGGTTCAAACAAGCATTCAGGGAACAGGGGAGGAAAGAACAGCTCTAATTTGTTTATCCTGCTGGTATTCCTTCTCTAAGATGCTAACCCAGACCAACTGCCAGTCCTTTCCCACTCTGTCCTGACCCTGTGGCATCCCCCAGGTAAGGTCTGATATGGCCACTGAGCCACTGAAGCTATTAACACTCCAGTACAGCACATACAGAAATTCATCCTCTCTGTACTATTGATTATGGCTCACTATTACTGACCTACTGATGCTTTTTTCACATTTTCAGGTTTGATCTGAAGCAGCTGCAACATTCAGAACCATTCTTTGAGGTGTTTATTTCTTCCTGAAATTAAAGTTCAGATTTTTAGGTACCTGCATAACTCCAGGAACTCACCCCCTGGAGCTTTTCCAGTCCTATTCTGTTTGTAATCCTGCTTTTATAACACAAACCACCTTCAAAATATTTTATGACCTTGCATCTTCTTAGGAGCCACCAAACTGAATGTGTGTTGTTTTTGTAACTAGCATAACTCCCTTGCATAGGAAGCATAATTAATCACATCTTTGAAGTCATTTTTCCGCCTTCTATCGCACATCTGGACAACTAATCCCCTTTCTCAGGGCTGTGAAGGCAGCTTCTCCCTGCACAGCTTCTCTTCACTACTACAGTCTGCACCTCCCTCCTTCCCCCAACTGCTCTGTCCTCCTGCTTGGCGAACATACAGGAGCATTTCAGCCCCTTCTCTCACCCACAGCTAATTCTGACAGCATGGCAACAACACAAATCTCAGTGATGCAGTACTGCCTAACAGGAGGTGGAGGCTGATGGCTCCCCATGGGTGCAGTCGTTTCACCCACCTGAGTCTGAATCCAGCTTGACAGAAATATTTATGCACAGAAGGCAGCCAGGCCTCCCCACACGTCTCCTCTTGAAGGCCTTATTTATTTCAAAGGCAAAAACATCTCTGAATCATACAAGTCAACTTTCAGCAGGAAAGAGTTAATAACCTAAGCCATACCCATCCTGCTGCAAACTAGTCTAAGTTACAATCTGCACCCTGGAGTAGATTTGACAGAATCCAAATGGCGACTGCCATGTGTCAGCATGCAAGGTTTGATCTGTCTCATACAGGTATAAGGATTTTTTTTTTTTCCATCTTCATCTATTTAGAATTGGGCTTTCCAGAAAACACAATGGAGGATTAATACGCCTGAATTCAAATGGAGGAGGGTAACCTAACCTATTTTAGTCAGCCTTAGTTAACAAGAGTCTACTGGGTTAGGACTGAGCTGGGTGTGCAACTGGGCTGTACAGCAGCTTAGGACATTGGTTTCAAGAGCCCCCCTCAGACTACTGCTTCCCCAGCTAGGAATGGGATTGCTGCAAGAGACATCCCTAGGGTGAGGGCAGAGGGGAATGGCTGGAAGGCCACAGGTTGGTCACTCTTCACCTAATGGGTATCTGGGGTGTTATTGACAGATAAATAAAGCTGAGCTCTGGTCATCAAAGTAATCGTACAAGCCTGTGCAGATACCTGGCCTCACAGAGAGATTTATTTGAATCAGGAACACCAATTCATCCTCTCTTAACAGCCTCATTCCCTGCTCTGTGTGCTCACTACCCATGGGGCTCAGCTATGCAATCGTTCCCCTCCTTCCCTCTCTGTGCCTTCCTGCAGCATGTAGTCACTAAATATAATCTGACAGCTTACTTTCTCTGGTCCAGAGCCTCAACATCCATGCCCTGCTTCCCTGTGCCAGAAGCTCTATTTTACAAGTCAAACCATAGTCTCCCTCTCAGCTCATCTTGTATCAAAAATGAGCATATCTTCAAGTCCTCTTCCTATCCAGCACTGTTGTTGCAATGGGCTCACACAGGAACTGCAGTAGCACATCCCCCAAAAATCTAGCAGCCTCAGAGCCACACAACCAAGAGTTAATTTCTGCAAATGCCAGCTAGCCCTTAGGTCTAATCAGTTCATCCACTTACACTAGTTCCAGTTTTGGCCTAATTCTAAGTCTCTTTGAAGCCATCTGACATGTATAATTTCATTAGATAGTGGAGTTCCACATCCCAGTGATACCTTACTACCTTTGCGCATCTTTCCGCCTCACCAACTTCAAAAGGTGCCATATTCCTCTAACGTGCACTCAATGAAATGTCATTGAAACCTGTTTTCTAGGTGTATTTCAGGGCACATACAGGCTATCATCTCTAACATGCAGGAAGAGGAGCAGAAGAGCAAACACATACAGCTGGTGTGCTTTCGCTTCTGTTGCCAATCTGATAGTTCAAGCTGTTTTTATACAAGGGGAAAAGCAGAATGGAGAAATCCTTATCTTAAAAAAATGGCCGGGCGCTCAGTGAATTCAGCAGCTCTTAGGATAAAATACCCACAGTACATTCCCCCTGGCTGCCTCCTCAGGAACCAGCAATATTTCTCACAGCTTTCCATTAACCACTTTTATTATCTGAACGTCTGCCCACACGAGTAATTGAGTGAGTCACATCAGCAAAAGACTTGTGGAGTTTTATGAGGAGACTGTACTGTAAAATTTTTTGAAATCACAGTTTAATTTACAGAATGAGGATTTTAACTCTGGTGGCAATTTCAAGACCAGTGCAGCAGAAGTGGGAGAAAGAAACAGAGGTGATAAGGATTTCCAGTTCTTGAAGGTAACTGAGAAAATGTGATGGCTCAGGTCAGTTTGCCACACTGGAACAGTACAGCTATAAAACATATAAAGGCTGGTGCATGATGCATGTTTCCAGTATTTCCATCTTTACTATGTAAAAACCAAGCTTCCTCAAGCAAAAAAGATATTTGCTGTGATCTAAGGTGTATATACAGCAACAGGTTCTACCTACTTATCACTGCTGGGATATGAAACCAGAGGCCAGGCAACTTCTTTACTTTTTCTTTGCATTATGGTAATACTAGACTTACAAAGACATCTAGGTGTTTAAATAGTCAAGTAGGTGCTTGACTGTTTGGGAGTATTCAAAATCCAAATATCTAAGCAGATCCAAAAATGTGGGTTCCAACAACCGAAAGCCACAACTAGAATTTCAGTGCATCTGTGCCAGACCAGTATGTTGGATAGTCAATGGTATTCAATGCAATTGTACAGCATAAATAAGTCATGCAAAGGATTGCAGAAACAGGCCAAAGGCTGAGGTTAATTTAGAACATTCTGTTAACAAGCAATCAATCTGCTCCTTCCTTTTAGAACAGTACATCAAATTCAGGTGCAGGGTCTGCCAAATTCAGTATGAATTCTGCACAGCAGAAGAAGAAAGTGCTCTCTCTGCTCCCAAATACCTTGCTTATCAATGAATGTGGGGCAGCTGCAACCACTGGTTTCCCATGATATGCAATGGTGTATTCTTCCAGGCATCCCTGTCAGCTCCTGTTGACTCACTTGGCTCACTCCACTCCTCCCAAAGTACCTACTGCTGGTAGGTTTTATCAGTGAAGATGAAGGGAAGTTGACAAGTCATCTTAGTCTCTTAGATCTGAGCCTTGTCTATTCTGTACCAGGTCTTGGCCAATATGAAACAATGCTGCCAAGTGCCAATTTCCACACTTTCGACAGTATGAATTTTGCTTTTCTAGACACCCTTATTTGCATCCTCTCCCTCCCCCCTAAAAATAAATGGCCAAATATGACCTTTTTTCTCTTATTATTACAATAATATTTCCCTTAATATTGCAATTCGTTCCTTTCCTGGATTCATGGCTGAGGGAAGTTTGGTCAGGAAAAAAGCCTTAATGGGTGAATTGTCCCTTCTGTTTTCTGTATGACTATTCATTCCCTCTCCAGGGTTTCTGAATACAAAGTACTTTAGGAATCATTTAGTCTATTGCTGAAACACAGGCCCTGAGCTAGCAGGTACACAGCACTGCTGGACTATCTTTTTCCATCAGTTAAATTAAAGAACTGAATCCAAGTTGATGGCTGGGCTCACTAAGCTCTCTTTTAGAGAGAATACTCAGGGCCTTCTGCTGTAAAGCTCTGAAGGGGAAGATGATCACTTTATCCTTGCTGCAGTGTCTGAGTCACCACTGAATTGGAAGCANAAAAAAAAAAAAAAAAAAGCCTTTTTTGGTGAGACTTCAAAGTTGGCAGCCAAGCAGGCACAGCATTGGATGTGCCAGGCTCGTGACAGAGCTGACCTGCCTGGATGCCAGCAGGGAGGTGGGAGCAGAGCATGCCAGTGCCTGTGAGTTGCTCTGCACTGCAGAGACTGGAGCAGAGAAGCTTCAGAAAGGTTCAGAGGTTGCCCCAGCACTGATAACCCATAGCAAGAGCAAGCATTTCCTGCATAAGTGTCACTGAGGCATCACTTATCCACCTACAGGGATGTTTCACTGTCATCAGAGTAACCAGGACACTCACCAGACACATCTTTTCGCAGGTTTCTCTGCCCTTTCAAGTCTGCATCTTCTCCTCTTTGGCCAAGGCAAAAGGCCTCAGCTACCTCATCACTACTACTATCACATAAATGTACATCAATTAAAATTAAGATTTTGTGCCAAGTTACACTAGTTTTAATGTAAAATCCTGCAAGATTTGTCCTTGTGACTTTTAACTGGTCTAGCATTGATTTATTTGAAATGACTTTTCCCATTAAAGAGATGATCAAGTGCTTGCGCCAAAGATGTTGGAGCAGATATAGAACTATGACTGATGCTTCCTGCCTCCTGGAAGCAAGGCTTTCTTTACAGGAGCATTAAGATCATAGAAATCACACATACTTCATTTATCTTGGAAGTAGGCTCCTCTGTAAAAGAAACTGGAATGACCTGAAAAGTAGGGAGAAAAATTCTTTCCACTCCAGCCCTCCCCCAAATCTTTTTGTGGGAAACACAACTGTGTTTTTGATGCTAAAATTCACAGATTTAAAAATACTTCTCGTCAAGGAATGTTGCCATGGAAACCTTTACCGTGTCTCCTTCCCCACCCTCCATATGTGAAGAACATTTTCTTCGTCTTTTTTTTTCCTGCATGTGGTAGTTCCTCTTCTCTGTCTGCTACCACCAAAACCCTGGCATTTAATTCTAAGAGAAATCAAACAGGCCTTTTGTTTAGTTGAAAAGTCATTGCTAAAACCCACTCCTGAGCTGAACTACAAAGAAGTGTCAAGATGGGTTCTCTCAGGTTCCAGAGAAATACCTGGAATATTTTCTAGCAGTTCTTGCTTTGGACAAGTGGAAAGAAGCAACAGGAGCTGCCATGGTCATTTAAACAGTTTCACTTCCTGGTAGCGTAACCCACAAGTGATGAAGATTTTCCCTTATGCTTTCCTGAAGTTACTGCTGTACCCCATTCCATATGCCCCAAAGCCACAAGAGGATCTGAGCACAAAAAGGAGGTCAATAACAGACTATGCAGGTGAGAATGTTTTCCCAATTTAGACTGCTGACAGCCCCAAGTTCATGTAACTGCACAGCTAGTGAGGGAGTTGGCACAACAGCTGCCCAAGGGACTTCAAATCAGCAAACATCCAAAACCTGCAAAAAACTGGGAAGCAAAAAACCCTGCCCAATAACCAACATTTACTTTTGCAGCAAGTGGGACAGAAATTGCCAAGATCATCCTTTCCATGTAACAATGGAAAATAAAACATGCAGCCCCTAAACTCTGTGATGCGTGCCACAACCACTGCCAGCAAGTCCTTAAACTGCTGGGAACAGAAGGATGTTACTATTATTAATAGGATATTAATTTGCAATGGTGGTTCTATATGTAGCTCATGTTAATTAAAATGTAGAGATAACAGCATTCATGGATATTTTGGAGGTAATGGGAGGCTAGATCAGTAAACTGTCTGCTCTGCTCAAAGCTGCTAACAACTGCTTGACCAGCTGCCACCAGGACAAGGGGCAAAAGTAAAAGGCTTTGCCAGCCATAAAGAGCAATAGCAATGGCCTGGCTGCTCCCACCACCTGTACTGGCTGCCTGCTTCTGAGGGCAGCAGCTTGCATAGGCACAGAGATACACACTTGGCCTCTTTCTTACCTTTCGTGAGTTTGCAGCTCTCTGTAGAAACTTGTCCTACGGTAAGTGTCTAAGGAATGAAATGACAGCTTTTCTGTGGTGTGCTTTTCAAAACCATCCTGTCAAATTTGTAAAGCAGCTTGCTGGTGTAGAGCAGGAATATGAAGCATAAAAAGCAGCAATTCCCTATATTATAGAACAACCTCCTTCTCTTGGCTTTCTTCCTAGACTAGGATATTTTTTTCCACAGGTTGCAATGCTTGCCCATATCCCCATGTAATAGGCAGAAGGCATCTCTGGACTTTATAAACGTCCTTAGTGTGTGGGTCTGAGCAGCACTGACAAAGCCCTGTGCTCTACTGACTGCGCTGGTAACCTCCAGCAGTGCAGGTGCTGGCTCAGGTTTCTCCCTGGGCTGGTGTCAACAGTGCTGCGGCTGGGACTGCAATCTTGTGACATGGCTAGCACAGACTCCCTCTCTCAGTCATCTTCCTTTCTCCTCACAAAATCTGCAGGGACACAACAGTGTCGAGAATTCAAATGCAGCTGATTTGGCCCAAGGGCTCAGAAGTTAGTTCTTGTAAGAGAAAGGGGAAAATGGCCAAAAGTAACTGGGAAGAGTGTACACCCTTATGAACACAAGTCTTCCTTAGGAAACCAGGCCAAACAAGAACCAGTGACAGTGCATGCCAGACAAGGGGTGAAGGCAGAAATGGGAGAAAACTGCTAATTCAATCTTCAAATCAAAATAGATTAAAACTTCCCAAGAAAGCTCCATTCCATGAATATTCCCATACAAAAAGGAGTTTGCTGCACAAGGATCCACAGCTGAGCTGATGAGTGTTGTACTAAATCGCCATAGTTGGGCTGTCTGAAGTGACTGACGCACATAGAACAAGGAATGGAAACCTACAGACTCCAGCAAGCAACGTGGCTGTGACCTCAGTGTCACTCCCAGCAGTACATTACAAATGCCTGAGAGTGCCTTACCCCTCTCCTTTCCCTCCATGCTCAACACATTTCCTTAACTGATGAGTCAGGGTGTTTTTTTGACAGCAGTTTTGAGCAAACACAAACTGATCATTGGCTTTCTCGAGCATACTGAGCCACATTCTTCTCCTGTATCTATCATGGACTCCTGTAGCAGGCTTGATCACTGCCTGGACTGAGCACAGCCTATGGGTGCAAGCTAATGGAAAATTCATAACAAATTATATAGAATCACTCCCATTTCTGACTCTGGTAACTGGGGAAGGGGCTGTTGCAAGGCAGTTTGATCAGCTCCAGCAAGGCAGAGAAATGCTGTAACAGAAATCTGGACAGTTACATTTGGGAAGCTTCCCTAGTGTTTGAAAGCTTCACTACTAAGGCAGATCTTCATCACCCAATTATATTCCTTGTCCAGTTCCTAGCAGGGACAGTGCTATCCTACCATATTTTCCAAAGAAGGCAGTAACTTAGCCTTCATTTTGCCTCCTCTGCAAATCCAGGGATGTTTTAAAATGAAATTCTTTACCACGCTGCCTTGTCCAGAAGGTTTAGGAAACATCTGCAACCTTCAAGAAAAATAGGCCTTTTTGCATAAGCACTGAAGCAAAACCTAACATGAATTGCCATCTGGGGACATGACCAACCTTTAGTGAAGTGGAGGTCAGACTAGCAAGAGCTTTCTTGCAGTTCATTATAAAAATCAATGCAAGAGAGACAGAAAGCTGAACTGCACAACTCTCCTTTTTCTGCCTAACATCTCTGTATCACTCTATCCCAACAGAAGCTACACTGGGGGGCATCTGAATCTCCACAGCTCCACCAAAAGCAAAGCTGACATGTTAAACTCAAGAGCAGAATTTTGTTTGTCTGGTGCCCACAGGGGATGGCATCACCTGTTAACCCTGTAAAAGCTGACAGGATTGCATTCAGGCTGGCACACCTCAAACAAGAGCAAAAGCGTTTTTAAAAGAGCAGATTTTCTGACCTGGAAGGTACCGGTGAAAATATCAAGATGTGTAGAAATAAGAACTGCAGTCACCAGTTACATGTGCTCTGTCTGCACAAGCAGTAAAAAGCAACTGTAAAGGGAGGCACAGGCTCTTGCCCTGTTCTGTGCTGCACAGGCAGCTGTGTACAGCTTAAGCAGAAACAGCTGCAGGCTGGGAAACCCCTCACCTTCTACCACACAGCTGCTGGGTGGGAAGGGGGCTGGCAACTGGAGCTAACAGAGAAGGCAGGTGTATGGAGAAAAGACTTATAAAGATCAGATAAAGAGAAAAATGTAAGAGGAAAAAGGGAAGAACCACAATGTGAACAGTAAGTCAGATGGCAATTACTCCATGTGATGATGGGGTAGGAGGTTCCTGCCTTGCAAACCATTCAGTGGAGCTCTGAATAAAGCTGTCCTATGATTGGCAAAAAATAAAGGAAGAGGCAGGAAAAAGCATGTGAATGTGCAGCATTCGATGCTCCTTTGGCAAGCACACATTTTGGAGGAGGAAAAGGATTCTTTGAAAGGCTTTTAAGTTATTAAGTACAACATTAATCTAGAGCCCTATGAAATCAGCACTTTCCAGTACTTGCATGACCAGTCTCATGCTGACCCAGTGCTGAATAAATTGCAAGCATCTGTCAGTTTCTGATGTTGATTAGATTAGACACTGCCCTCAGAATTGTAAGGACAGAGACTCCCTTTCTTGGGGCTTTGTTCTGTGGTTTTATTTCATTTCATTATATTAATACTGATGCTTCTGTCTTCTCAGGGGCCAAACCAATTTTATTCCTCTTGGTTTACTAGCATTTCTCAGTCATGCTTTTTCTTGCAACCCCACAGCATGGCAAGATTACACAGCATGAGAACTAGTGGTGCTATTCCCACCCCACTTTATTTCTCTCTTTCTCACACTCACACATACTTCTCACAGGATATATCTGCTCTTCCTGACAGATATAGCTCAAGGGAGGGAAAGACACTTTGAATAAAAATATCTAGATATAGAGAAAGGCTTTGTCCTTGTGTCTCCAAGGTCTTATTTAGCTAGGATTCATGAATAAACATTCCACTGGATAAGAGGGGCACTCTTAACCAGCTCTGGCTGCAATTGGAAAGAGGCTGGGTTAACCAAAGCTCTGTCTCTGACTAGCCGACACCCAGTAGTTCGTACATACATCACTGCAAGGTTTTGTTTCTTCCTTTGCAAAGGTTTGGCTAGAGATCCAAATATAAAAAAGACATATAGATTAAATCTACTTTAATATGACTACTAGTTGAATTAGAGAAAGTACCCANGGTGCCAGTATGATTCTCGTTAAGACCCTTGCTCACAACGTCACTGCTGGCACTTTTAACACCTTGTTTTGCTCCTCTTAGCTTCTCTTAGACACTGTTATCCAGGCTTCCTCCTTTGGTGAGGTTACCAGTTCATATTTTGCCTCCATGACTTGTCCTTTCACTGGGTGGAGATACAGTTTCCTTACCAGGACACTCAGCAGAACTGTGGCCACCATATAGGCAAACCTGAGGGAAGAATCAGGAGAAAAAAAATAAAAACCTTGCCATGATGTAAATTTGCCAAAGGACAACAGCCAGCTTGAACAGGTTGTTCCAGCAGTAACGCCAAGATGCTGGAAGCACCTTCTCTCCTGTCTGCCACACAAACTCACTAAGACTTCCTTCCCTATGCTCACCTCAACTCTGGGCACTCCTGGCTTCCTGAGAAACCCAACAAGGAGAGGTTTTTCATGGCTAATTCTTCATTGAATCTGTCTGGGTCAAACCTATAAAAGATGAAACACATTAAGGTTTTCTGAGCAGGCAAAGCATCCTTTCCCAAAAACATGCACACATACACACAGCAAAAAACTGGAAATGAAATAGAGAATCTCACTAATTTGCTCTCTCTGGGTCATTCTACTCAGATGTATGAAGGCAATTGTGCATCCATTCCATCCATGTTCCCAGCTGGTCAGCTGTGTCCCATCTCGGTCAAAATGCTGACAAACTGAGGTAATGTGACAGGGCTGGAACTAATGTGCAGTACACAGATGAGCTGCTGCTGCTACCTGCCCTCTATTCCTCTCCAGGGCACACGCAATCTCATTTGTCTCTCTCTCCCCCTCCCTCTCCGAGTCCCTTCCTTTTTCACTTCCAAAAATACTTCCCTTTTCTCCTTGCCCCTCACCCTTCTCTTTGAGCAGCTGGTGTGTGTATGTGTATGTGCTGGGGGAGGGAAGCCAGTGACTCATTCAAGTAAGAAAAGTGGTTTCCAGATTTAGGATGGTAGAGGCTGTGAAAAAACTATTATCCAGGGCTGGCATGAGTTAAAACTAATAAAATAACATTCAATTTCATTATTAACCCCCCTCCAAATACAAAATTTGATGGA
>VZUA01009987.1:0-13093 GCA_013401035.1 Horornis vulcanius | reverse complement strand
TGACTCGCAGAGGGGCAGGAGTCTGGGAGTGAGGTGGTGCTCGGGGCTGTGGGATCCAGCTGAGGTTCCTGGAGGTGTTTCCTCAAAACCCACATTGCTCACGTCTGTTTCATTATTGAAGGGAGGGACACACACACGGTCCTAGTGGGGTGTGATGTTTGCTGTGCTCCACGCACCAGCACCAGTTCATGAATTCATTTATGCTGGAATGTCCTAGGAGGAAAAGGGGAGCAAGGGGAGCGAGGAGCGAGTGGGAGCCCCGGTTATCCAGGGAAACCTGGGCTGCAAGGTAGGTCTGGAAAATTCAATATTGCTCTGACCTTTCCCTCTGCTCCCGGTTTCGCCACAGCATGGAAGGACCAACTCCTTTGGATGGTCCTTCCATCTCCAGAGCATTTTTATTGTTTTTAATCTTCTCTTTTTCCCCCAGGTGAAGCTGGAGCCAAAGGCAATAAGGGCAACTACGGCTTCCCTGGATTGAAGGGACAAAAGGGAGCCAAAGGGGACACCTGTGAAAATGGCACCAAAGGAGACAAAGGGGACAGGGGGGATCCTGGAGAGCCGGGAGCGGGCGGAGAACAGGGAGACAAGGGAGAGAAGGGGGACACGGGGGAAAAGGGATACTGCGGGGAGCCGGGGGGCAGAGGGGCCAAGGGGGACAGAGGGGAAGGGGGCACCAAGGGGGAGAAGGGCAGCAAAGGGGACCCGGGCACCGAGGGCACGCGGGGGGCGGCCGGCAAGCAGGGAGAGAAGGGCGAGCAGGGCCGCAAGGGTGACAAGGGGGACCTGNGTGTGGTACAACGAGCGCCACGACTACGACCCCGCCACGGGCAAGTTCAACTGCAGCGTGCCCGGCGCCTACGTCTTCTCCTACCACGTCACCGTGCGCGGCCGCCCCGCGCGCCTCAGCCTCGTGGCCAGCAGCAGGAGGGTGGCCAAGGCCAGGGACACCCTCTACGGCCAGGACATCGACCAGGCCTCCTTCCTGACCATCCTCAAGCTGAGGGTGGGCGACCAGGTGTGGCTGGAGGTTGGGAAGGACTGGAACGGGCTCTACGCCGGCGCCGAGGACGACAGCGTCTTCACGGGGTTCCTGCTGTACCCGGATGGTTTTGAGGTCCTTCTGTGAGTTTATAGCGGGAAGATGACCCTGGGGAACGTCTTTTCCCTCTGGATGTGAGAGGAGAAAAGGGCAGCACCTTGGTTTAATTGTTGTTTTCGTGATGTTTTAACAAAAATGTTTATATTTGCAAGGTGTGGGTTAGTTTGAGGAAGTCACGCATCCTTTGTCTGTTGTCCAAACAGGAGCACCATGGGGAGGGCATTTCCCAGCACAGTTTGTAATTAGAATATTCAAATCGTGGAGTGAAACTCCTTTCCGGCTCCTGCAGTCCTTGCATGGTCCCAACTCCCTCTAGAAATCAGTTCTGATCACCTCCGATCTTGATAAAAATGCCAGGGTTTGATTTGCAGAGCTCAGCCAGATGGGAACATGAGCAGTAGGTTCCTTGAAATCACCTGAAAAGATTTAAAGTTCTTTTATGCTTGAATCAGTATTATTTAGTGCTTTAGTCTTGGACATGAATCATAGAAGTAGTTATCTAAAAGAATATTAGATCAGTGTAAAAATCCTCTCCTAACTCTTGTTCTTAAACAAAAATAAATCTGAAACTTTCAAAAGTAGCTGAGAGATGAATATTTTATTTTATTGCCCTACTCAGACCACTGGGCTCTGAGCCTCTGGTGGTCTGCAGCCAGAACTTCCATACTTTACTCCTTTTTTAGGAAATCAAAATCTCTTATTTCAGTAAGATAAAATTGTGGATGGACTGAAAATGCACTGGCTTTCTCAGTTTAGCCTTTGGTTTGCAGCCTCTAAACCAACCTGGTTTTAGTCTGAGCCTCTCCAGACTTTGCCTCATTTAAAAAGGGTGAAAAAGAGGAATAAGTCATCCTAAAACTCAGATGTCTCTGATTTATTTTTTTTAGTTCATGGTTTAAGTGTTTGATGGGAGATGGATCATCTGAAAAGAGGTTTTATTTTTATTTTCTTTGTGAAGGAATCGGGGTGTGGGGTCTGCTTGAGCCTCTCTCTGAGGGAGCCAGGTAAATGTCTGGGAGAGGAGAGAAAGAAAAAGCAGCTCTGGGTGGTTCTTTTCGGTGTTTTCCTGGTAAAAGATCAATGTAAATGTGGCTTTTTTGGACAATAAAACACTGATTTGCCCCTGACTTGGAAGCAGCCGTGGGGCAATGGGGCAAATTCTGGTGCACTTTTCTCCTTACCAGAAGAAACTGAGGAAACTAATTTTTAAATTATTAAATTCTCTGGAGTTGCCTCTTGTCCATCATTCTCTCTGTACTTTCTATCCCTTCAACTTCAGGCTGTGTCTGCTTAATGAAAAATCAGGAAGGAAATGCTCATTAAGGAAAAAATTCCATCTGTGGAGTGCTGAGGGCTGGGAAAACTGGGAGGATCAAATCCAAGCACACAGGCACGGGGGCTTTGTTTGAGAAGAGGGAGATTCCCGGGAGTGAAACTCTATTCTACAGGCCCTGTGTAATACTATCCTCACACTTCTCATTATCCAAGGGAACTTTTATTGCTCCATAAACATTTATCAAGCTCTAGGATACTCCTAAATATCTGTTTCATACGCTGCTGCATCATTTTGGGATTGAAAGGGCACCAACCCAGTCAATAAAATCACCTGGCTCAGTGTCTTTTGGCAGAGTGGATAAAGTGCCAGGATAATCCCATGGTTTTATGGGAGCTGAACTGTTATTTTTTTTTCACTTTGACTCTTGCCTTTTTTCTTCTGATATTCAGCTGGGTAACGCTGGGAACTAAATTGGCTTTAAAGGTGGGAGATTTGGGTTAGGGAGGAAAGCTTTATAAACACCAAGCCAAGTGGTTTGGATCCAAACTGAGCAGCTCTTGCTGGATAAAGCTGTCATCAGAATATTTTCTCTTTAGTGGGGGAAGCAGTTTGGAGCTGTGGGAAGTAGGATGGAACTACAGGAGATCTTGGGAATGGGAAGAAAGAGAAAGAAGCTTCATGTTTCCTTCTGAGCCCTTCATAAGTTTTTTGATATCAAATAAAAGTTCTTGTTAAATTTGACAGGATATCCCAAAGATTTCTGTATCTCTCTCTTGTAAATCACAACTCTTGAAAATAAGAATTGGGAAGATTTAGATAACGGTGAAAATTCCCAGTGTTTCCCTGGGATCACTTACAACAGCTGAGGTGGTTGTTTTTCCCTCTCCCATAAAAATGTAAATTGGAGGAGGAAATGTCCCCAGGCTGGGGGTTCCTGGCTCTGCTCTCCTGGGAGAAGGGGATTTTCCCCAATCTCCCTGATGCTGAGAGAATTGGCTGTTGTTTAATTAGTTCTGCTTCTCCTGGATAATAACTGGGGACAATGAATGAGTGTCACCTTTTCCCTGGGACAGTGACTGCAGGGAAAGGCAGGAGCTGTGAATTCCCAGTTTTTCCATAGCTGGCACAGCTGTAACTGGAAAATAAAAATGGGATTTCTGCTCCTGCAGCCCCCAGCAGGGCACTGGGAGGGGATCAGTGGAGGCAGGCTGGAATATCAGGATCTCTGTGTGTGTTCAGGACAGGAGTGTGGGATTCTCTTACCTGTGCAGCCTCTGCTTTCTATTGTTCAAACATCTGAAATCCTTGGGAAGCCAGACCTGCAGGGTTTAGGAGAAAAACCCAAGAATTTTTATTGATGGAGAAAGGCTGTGGGTTGTATTTACTTAAATAAAAAAAGTATGTATTGTGAGTAATATTTTCTTTGAGTCGCTGACTATTGAGGATGTCTTTATTGAAACAAATAATAATATTAATAGTAATAATATAATACATAACAACAATATATTAATATTAATAATCATAGTAGTCTCAGCTTCCAGCTGGAAATATCTGAAGAGAAAACCTTTAGATCTTTGCTTCTTTAAGGATTCTGGGGCAGATTTTGGGCTGGGCAGGTGGGCAGCAGTGGGATCAGGAGATGCCCCTGCTGTGCCCGGGCTGTTCCTGTTCTGTGTCACCTGGAATGGTCCCCAGAGGTCCCCAAAGAGGGGTGATGAGCTCACCCACGCCATCCTTGCCTTGGCAGAGCTGCTCCCTCTGGAATATTTCTGAGGAATTGCTTCAGGAAAGCTCTTTGTTGCCTCAGAGTCCCTGCTCTGTGAGCTTCCCATCCCCAATCATTTTAATCCTAAATCCTGACCTGGAATATATCCTGAATATCCTCTCCCAGCCAGCCGCTGGGAGCTCGGCAGCCTCAGTTTTCCTCTGCAGCATTTGGAGCCAGGAAAATATTAAAATATTGGGGAAAACACAAATATACAGCTCTAGATGTTACAGAGACAAATCCACTCAGTGCTTCTAAAATGGGTCTTTATTTCCTTGTGTTATAAATGCAGCCACAAAAAAACCCAACCAACCAAACAAACAAAAAAAAAACAAAAAAAAAAAACAAAAAAAAAGAAAAAAAGAAAAGATCATTTAGCAGAGTTGTGGCTCTTTTCTCCTTATATTCACTTTATTTCTCCCCTTTGCAAACTCGCAGCCTTTATTTTGCTTAAGGTTTTATTTTAGCTCCATCTCCATCCAGATTTTTCATCTCCCCGGGGCATATCTATTTGTTTGGATGACTAACTTGCTTTTCCTGGAGAAATCTGAATTTCTAAGTTGCTGATCCAAGTCTCTCCAATGATCAGTCATTGTCCATCTGTTTGCTCCCTCCTGAGCCGTGCTGGAGCTGCAGAGAGGATTCATGTGTGTGGAGCAGGCTGCAAGTTAGGCCTGGATTAGCAAGGACAGCCTCATGCTTTGTTTCCCCATCTTCCTGTCAGTATTCCTGGCACCTGAGAAAAGAATCCCCTTGGCCAGATGGATTTAATTTATTTTTTATTTTTTTTTCACTTTCCATGCCCAGGGAACTTTGTGGGGAAAAAAAAAAATTCTTCTAATGTCCCACCATCATTAAGACTCAGGTTCCAGCTGGCTTCATCCCACCTTAAAGCTGTATTTGATGGACTTTCCTGCAGGTTTTTCAGGAAAAACTGTGCAGGACCACAGGCTGTGGAGGGTGTTTGCAGGAGGAGGTGGCTGGGAAGGTTGCAGGGTTCCAGCAGAAGGGTGAATCTGCTGCAGAGGACTCGGTGCAGCACCCCAGGAGCCAGCTGAAAACCCGTGTTGGGTGTGAGGCTGATGAAACAAGATGTTCTGAGCTGCAGGGATGTGATTTATTGTGCTGGAGGAGAAAAAGCCATCTGAGCAGCGGTGCAGCCGTGCACACCTCACCTGACGTGCCAGGATTTCGTTTGATTTCTTATTTTTATTTCTTTTTAATTTCCCCACGTGCTCTGCCTGTGACCCCTCCCTGCCCTTCCCTGGCCCCAAAGCATTCCCGGGATTTTTTTCCCTGCCCAGCTGAGCAGGGAGCGATGGAGCAGCTCTGGCGGCCGGGGTGACCCCAGCTCATCTCTCGCAGCTCTTTAACTCCTGAATTAAACCCTTCAAACCCATTTCAGGGGCGGCTCGGGAGCCGCCTGAGTTCCCAGCAGCTCAGCCCGGCCGGGAGCTGCTGCAGGCGGATTCCGGGGATGCTGCGGGACAGGCAGGGACAGCAGATGGCAATGTGGCGCTGCGAACCGACCGAAACCCGGGGAAACTCGGGATGGGCCACGAAATTCCCTGGAAAATCGAGAGGAGCGCTGCCGTGAGGGGGTGTGATGGGTTTTCCATAGGATGGGAGGGATGGATTGTGAACTATTGCAATAAGTTAGCCGGGACTCCGTTGTCTTCATGCAGGAAAAGCCAATTCTGTGTTTTCACAACTCAGGCAGGAGGCCTGAGCAGCTCCTGGGGAGGGAGCAGGCTCTTGGATTTGGAGTGACCCCGGGGGATCGGGTGGGGGTCCCGTGTTTGTCCTGCAGCTTCTCCTCTCTTCCTGGTGGCATTTATGCCTCTGCCTCCAGAGGGGCTTTCCCTGCCCTGAATCCTGATTTTTTCCGGGCTCAGGGAGGAGGAATTTGCCTCTGGACCCAGCCCAGTGCTGCAGGCACCTCTGAAATCCCCTTGGGATCACCAATCCTGACTCTCATCCCTGAATTTGACTTCAGAGGTGGAACTGAGCACAACTTCCAGCTGAATAACAATAATGGGGAAGAACTCCAGGCTCTTGGAGCAGTAATCAGAGTTATAAACAGCCACACCACAGCTTTTTCCAAATTTATCTTCCCATTCCTTCATCACTGTTGTTATCCCTGTTTCCCTCCAATTGAAATCTTTCCACTCAATTGGTTCTAATTGACTCAGTCACTTGAAGGAAAATAACTTGGGGGGGGGAAAGGGAATAAATATATATATTTTTTTCCCCATAAAACCTTCCTAAAACTGAAAGGAAAAGATAAATCCAAATTACGAGCTGCTGTTCCCAACGGAGACCAAATTCATCTGCGACATAATTGGAATTACAGCATCTCTTGGCAGCCCAAAAGAGTAATCAAGGAGAAAAACTAAACCCAGACCAGGCCCTGGAAAGTTATTTTAAAACTAAAATAAAGCACTTGAGCGGAAAAGTGACTGAAAATAAGACCAGTTTGAGTGAGTTTATTCTGAGTAAACAAGATCTAATTGAAAATACAGGGATATCAACAGCTCCAGGACTGAAGTGACCCCACAGACAGCAATATCTGGAATTGTATGAATTCAGCACAGAAAACATTTGGATTTCTGCTCCATGAGCCCATTTTACTCCATAATAGGCATAGGAATATGGGGTAAGGAAATGTCCTGTTCTGTTCTGTTTCCATGGAAAAATAGTGATTTTTTTTTTTGGCTGCTTTTTTAGAGAAAAGCTGAATATGCATCAGGCAAAAAGTGATGTAAAATATTCTGAATATTCAGGAGGATCTGCTGTGAGCTGGGGCAGGGTGGAATCCTGGAATTAAGTTGGAAAAGCCCTCTAAAGGAGCTGAATTCTCCCAGCACACCCGAGGCCATCCCTAATCCATATCCCCAGTGCCAAGGAAAACAAAAACCCTGGAGAGCTTTTCCTGGGAGCTGCTGCGGGCACGAGCTGTTCACTGCTCCCTGATTAAGTTCAACAGAGAAATATTTGCTCCTCCCAGGAGCATTTTGGGTGCTCCCAGGCCTGCTGAAAAGTCCCCAAACACTCCAATCCTGAAGGAAGAAAATCCTTCCTGTTGGTCAGACGTAGGAGTGATCCCCTGCCAGTGGGGTTTTACAGCTGGAGATGCTTCCCAGAGCTGAATCCCAGAGCAATCCCAAAAAATCAGCACTGCTGGAAACATGAAAAGCTTCAGGGGGGCTGGAAGAATTTATCCTTTGGGAAAATGATGTTTGTCTTGCAGCTTAAGGGTAGCTGAGAGCCCCTGGGGATGCCAGGATGGTCACTGAGGGGAAGGTATCCAGGAAAAAGAACTTTTCCTCTTTTCAAGTGGGAAGATTTTTCTGCAGCTCCTTTGGAAGTCAGTGTCAGCTTCGGAAACATTCCCCAAATCCATCCCCACCTGTGGATTTCCTGTGGACAATTTGAAATCCAGGGAATGCCTTTTCCTTTAAGCCCCAGGGTGGGTTCACCCCAGAGCTCTGCTTGGGGCATCACCCCTAGCTGGTGCTCAGGGTTCATCCCATAATCCACAAATCACTGGAAAATCCAGGAATGTGGAAGGTCTGACTTGATTTTTGCTTTTCAATCCCACTGGTCTGAGCAGGATTAAAAAGGCTTCAGAAGGAGAGGAGCTTCACATGCTTCTCAGTTTGGACCCATCATTTGTAGCTTATTAAAGCCCAGCTCTAGGTTTTTATTAGATAATCAATAAATCTAATCGAGTTTTATAGGGAGGGTGGCTTTATTTTATGCTGCCATAAATTCTCCTCATTTTGCCTGTCAACATTTACAAGGGATTTGAAAAGCACTTTGAAAAAGAAACCCCATCCTGTCTCTCACATCCAGGTTCTCAACAGGACTCTTGAATTTCTGTCCATGTCGCATTAAAAGCAGAATTGAAAAAGTTTAATAAATCTGTGCCCCTAAATCGACCCAACACAGATGGAAGCTCATCCTCATAAACAACTTTAGATATGGATAGGGATGAATCACTGAAAGAAATTCTGGTGAGTATCAAAAAACCCGCAAATACTGGAGTATTAACTCAGCTCCTCACACTTTTGTTGTTGCTCTGGCATTAAATAGCACTGGGATGGTTCCTTTGGAATGTTCCAGGGAAGTTGGAGTTATTTCAGCCAGGAAATGTGAAATCCCTCAGCTGTGGGAATGTCTGGGATGAGTTGTTCACTCCAGCTTGTGTTGGGGGATCCCTGCTCTGTCTGGGGTCCTTGGAGTAGGGTCAGGGATGGTTTGTGTGGAGCAAAGAAAGCAAAGGGAGGCTCCTGCTTTCCATGGTGCTGGAATTCCAAGGGAATTCAGGCTCACAGATATTAACTTCTTCAGCAAAGTGCTTTAGGGACAATGTTCTTTTACAGTGAGACCCAAGGCAGATGAATTATTCTGGGAAAAAGGAAAATTAACAATTTTCAAGTAGTGGAATGTGTCAGGGTTTCCTCTGAGAGAAATATTAAATATAAAAATGATTTCAGTGTGTTATTGAATCTGTGGTGTCAGTGTGCTGTTTCAATCTGTTATTCCTCTTCATTTTTTTACCAAGTTAGATTTGGGCTTGAAATTAGGCCCAGTTTATAAAATCATGGAATTGCTGAGGTTGGAAAAGCCTCTGGAATCATCAAGTCCAACCGTTCCCCAGCACTGCCCCGTGTCCCCAAGTGCCACATCCCCGGGGCTGTTAAATCCCCCCTGTGACCCCACCCCTGCCCTGGGCAGCTGTGCCAGGCTGGACAGCCCTTTCCATGCTGAACTTTTCCCCAAATCCCACATTTTTTAGCGCTGATTTAGTTCAAGGACAGGCTCAGGAAGCGCTGCCAAGGGATTCCAGGTGCCCTTCTGCTGTGCAATATTGTGTCCTATTTTCCCAGCCCTCAGAGCTTGCAGACACCTCGTATTCAACAACTACTGCATATTTTAATTTATTTTTCTGCTGTAATTTATTTGTGGCCAAGAAGACATGGCTGGGTCATTAATATTCTCCTAATTGCTCTGTTTCCTGGGAGTAGTTTGCCTTTTGTGGCCGAGCAGGAGGTGACAGTGACAGTCAGGCTGTGACCTGGAATGATGCGACTGCTTTGATCCCGACCTTAAAACCAGGGCAGGAGGCCTTTATTCATATTAATACTTCTTCCTGCTAAAGCAACTCTAATTTTAGAAGAAATTGTACTTATTTATAAGTTTTGATGGTTCATTTTTACGGCACAAGGGCTGGGAAAGGTCTTGGCTCTACAGCTGGAGCTGATGAATTTCAGGGAGCGGGGCCTGGGTGTCACCTCTGAGGTCAGGAGGGGCCTGGGCTTTGGTGTTTTGGCCTTTGGAGCCAAAACCCTTGGAACATCCTCATAAAATATCCATTATTTGCGGTCTAAATATGAAACAAGTCAACATTTAATAGGGAAAGACAAAACAACAGAGAACAGGAATCTGGGAAATGCTGCAGATCCTGATTTGGGGCCTTCATTTCTTGTGTCCTCTCCGTGCTTGATGCCCAACCTCAAAGAGAAACCACTTGAAACTGGGGGGTTTTGCCTTTTTTCCCCCTTCATCGCCATTTCCCCCTCCTTCCCATCCCCCCTCAGTTCTTGCTGTGCACACAAACTGATTTCCTGGCCAGCAGGAGTTCTTGGTATTAGTGGGCTCAAATATAATAAATTTAGCTTGAAAAAAATCATGATGATGCCCTTACAGAGTCAATATTTCAGGACAGCTGCAAGAGGGGAGAATTTAGAGGGTACCACCATTCAGAGTGATTTTTTTTTAATCTTTTATCTTTAATTTGGGTCAACTATTGTGGAATAATCTTGTTATCCATAACAACCTGGCTGGGCAGGGTGACATTCCCTCATTTTGTGGCTCTAACTCATCTCCATCCTCATCTGTGTCCCTGGATGTGGAGAGATAACATGCAAAACGTGGAATATTTTTAGATATCCTTTAGTAAAAGCCATGAATTCCCAGTTAATGGAGCTCGAGTGTCAGGGAGAGTCATTTCAATTCCACTTCTGACAAAAATAATACTTCAGAACACGCAGAGAGCTGGGAGGAATAATTGTACTTTCCTTATTTATGTGGCAACTAATAATGGAAAAGAGTTTTTTCTCTCATAACATGATTTAGTCTCATGAAACAGTGATTTGCTTCATTTTTCACTGTGGAGAGTGGTTCTGGCTGCTGCTCTCTTGAGATGGGAACAAGGGATATTTTTTTGTTCTGGGTGTTAATTGCCTCGCCAGTCACCTGAACTCAGGGATGTGGCTTTAATTTTAGCCACATTTCCTAAGATTATGTTCAGAAAAAAGATGCTGTTTGGCAGATAATGGATCATTTACAGCAAGAATTACTAAAAATGTGGAATAAAAGCTGCTTTTGAGCCACGTTCTGAGGGGTCTGGGGGCTGCCTGGTGGCAGGGATTGAATGTCTTAGACTGGGGAGTCTGGTGCTGGCCCCAGCTGCTGCTGCCTTCATCCCAGCAGATAAAAAGGGAAGAGGATTCCCTTTAAAACCCTTTATTTTTATGGCCAGAGTAGAGTAAAAATTCTGCTGAACACAAAGCTTTCCTGGCTCTGTTGAGAATATTCCTGCAGTTCATCACTGGGGATAAACTGGGAGTTTGTTGCGCCTCGTCCATGAAAATCCTGTTGTGCTGTTTGACACTTCATCAAAACCTTCATGGGGAAAAGAGTGGTTTTCTCTTTTCTTTTTTAATGTTGGCACTGAAAATAGGAACTCTGTGAGAAGCTCTGAAGTTGAGATTTATTTATGGTGCTTCAGGTGTAAAAATAAAAAAAAATAGCACTTGAATAAACTTTCTTTGTGTCTCAGCTGTAGCTTCTCGGTGGCTCCTGCTGGAGAACTTGCCAGATGAGGAATAAATAAATAAAATATAAAAGACTAAATAAAAAGATGGGCTTATTTTATTGTAAATGGTTTTAATTAAGCCCAGAACACCTGGTTGTGATACCTAGAAATGCTTTCTACAAATTGCCCTGCGAGGTTGGTGAGGGCCTGGCTCAGCTTGCCCAGAGAAGCTGAGAAATTGGAACAGCAGAGTCTGTTTTATTTCATATTAATTGAGAGTTTGGGGATATTTTTGGAATGAATTGAGGCACAGACTTCGTGTGTAAATCACAAAGATGTTGTGTGAACTATTTTGGAGTTTTTAAGTAATCAGTTTTTCCCAGCCAGCCAAAAGAGCCCCTCCCTTGCACAGCTGCACTGGTGCTTTTATATGAATCAAATCACAAACTCAAGAACAATAAATACAATTTTCTGCTGCCAGAATTTTGCCTGGATCTGATCTCTCCTCACCTGCCCTTGCCTCAGGTTGCCCAAACAACAATTTGTCCCATTTTTCTGTCATTTATCCCAATATTCCCTGCTTTGCCAGCTCCCCCAACCCAGCCCTGCCATGAAAATTTCCCAAATTCTCCTTTTGGGATCCTTTGAATCTTTATTTTCCTCGACCTCACTTTGATAACATTCCAGCTTTTGCTGCAGGAGCACTTTCCCAGCTTTCCTGACGCTTAAAAGAGCAGCAGAGCTTGGCTTTACATCTTGCTGGATGCTTCAGAAGTGATTTCCATTTAGGTGCTTAAATGAATCTATTTTCAGGAAAACACTGGGTTTTCATGGGTGAATAAAACCTAATCCTGCCTGACGAAAACATGGCTATAAATAAGAGCTGATGCCATTGCATTAGGAAGCAGCAATTAGAATTAGTGGGCAGAAGATTCAATTTCTGGGGAGATTTCTTGTCCACTGGGTCACAGATGTTTTTATTTATCTGGCAGTTCTTTAACTTGCAAAATGTCCAAGTGGGGTTGTATTTTATTAAAAGCAAGAGCTGAATGCTCTGGCTGGAGTTGGCCAAGTTTGGAATAACTTAATTGCTGAAAATGCACATTTTTCTCAGGAAAACTCTCAGTGGATAAGCTCTGGCACAGCCAGTTGGCCCTTTTAATTTTTTTTTTTCCCCAAGCATGGGAATTTATTTATTTTTGTCTCTGGCTGTTTTGATTTTCTCTCACAGGTGTTGCATTTCCCAAGATGAAAAGGAGTTACACAATGTTCTTCTTGAGGTTTCCCCTCTGCCACTTTTCTCTGGCATTTAATTATTTTTTTTTTTAATGCTGTTTTATGCTTGATTTCTCCTCAGTTCTCCCAGGTCTCCTTCCCCCTTTTCCTTTCTTCCCCCTGACACTGTAACGTGTTCCCTTCAATGTTTTTGGAGATCAAAGCTTTCCCTTCCACCTTTCTTCTCCCTGTCTTCAAAACAAGATTTCAATTAATGTGGAGGCAGCTGGAAAGGAAAAAAAAAAATGAGTCAAGAGCACTCAGGAGTTTAATTTGGGCATCTTTGAATTTTCCCCACTTAATTTCTTGTTAACGTGCCTAAATTTCTGTGCCTGGTTTAATTTCCAAGGAAATCTTTGGGAATTCCAAGCAGGCCAAAGAAAGGAGCAGCAGAAGAGTTGAGAGAGGTTGGATGCAGTTTTTGGGGAGGAAATGAATCTTTAATTGGGCCCCATCTCTCTGGGAATGCTGCTCCATAGCTGAGGGAATCCCTTGGGATCATTTAAGGGTCAATCAAGGAATTTTTGATCCTTCAGGACCAGCTGAGCTCCTTCCACTCCATCCCAACAACTGATGAAGGGTTTGGGTGTTCTGCCTCTTAATTCCTGGATTTCCTCAGGAAAATCCCTGGAAAGGAGCTACAGCCAGAACCTCTGGCCCTTTTTTTTTGCTGTTTTTCCACCCAGGAGCTGCTGGAACATCTGGAGGCAAAGTAAGGATGGCTGTGGGTGATTTTCCTGTGGTATCAGAGCATTTTGGGGATGCTCATTCCTTTTGGGAAGCCTCCATTTCTGAGGAAGCAGCAGCTCTGCACAGGCAGTTTTGTTTTGTGTTGTTTTTTTTTTGTTTTTT
>VZUA01009984.1:8469-19193 GCA_013401035.1 Horornis vulcanius | reverse complement strand
AGAAAAAAAAGAAAAAAAAAGAAAAAAAAAATCAGAAAAACAAATAAAATAATTGACTTTAGCTGAAAAGGAGGAGTCTATAGTGTCCTAACAACAACAATGGCTAAACTCTGGGGCCTAAAACAGGGCAATTTGTATATCAAAACCATGTGCTCTACACTGACTCCACTCCACATGCAGATTTTCAGAAAAAGTGATTCCTGCTACAAGAGTCATCTTGCTAAATAATGTACATTAACTGCAGGTTAAATAAGAATTTACCACACAATGAGCGTAAGTTTTCACATTTACTATTTCAAAACAACTGAAAATAGTTGGAAGTGAAACCCAGTCTCAGAAACTTCAGACAAGTCTCCCTTCAAAGAGAAAAAGGCGAGATCAACCTCTGTTTTTAAAAAGGCTCTAATCTTCAACCTCACTGACTTTCTTAACAGTCAACCAGAAAAACCGCAGCAAACTTCTGCAAAACAAATAAACTGTTTTGCACAATCTGGTTTTCCTGTTTAATCCTGCACTCCTTACAGTTACTTTTCAGCTGAACTCAAGCAATGCATTCAAAACACACTCACTGGAACTAGGAACAAACTCAAGGAATCAGCATGAGCGCCATGCAGTCATGTCTGAGCCAGAGCACTGGATTAGCAAGATCTTTTTAAACAGGTCTACCCAAGCAATGATTATCCTAAGGGAATCACTGAATGGTAGAACCAGTTTTTCTCAGAACAGTCTGAGCCATGTAAGGTAAAGAAGAATATGTATATAGGATTTATGGTTTGCTGGTATATACCATTAAATGGAAAGCAGCTGTGTATTCAGAAAGGCTACAAAGCACATAGCCTTTCTTAGGAGTTAAGATGTAAAGCCCAAAGGTTCCTGTTGGAAATGGCACTATTGAAACCAGTGTGGAGGTCAGCAGCATGCTTAAGAGGTGAGCAAATGAAATAGGTTTTGTTTTGCTGGGTGTTGACTCCCTCTAGTATTTAACTAGCACCAAGGGCATGCCTCGATGACATAACAGACTGGGAGTAGATATAATAGTCTGATGAATACAGACTAAGAGAAGGGTGAATAAATATCTTTCATATTCTCAGATTAGCCTAATTCAAAAGACAGAGACTCTAGACCTTTATTATTCTTCAGATGCTCTCCTCCCATAGCAGGACAACTAAGCAAGCAGAATTGATTCAAGATCTGGCTATTGCCAGTATTCTGGTTCCAAAAGTACAACATATGTCAGATGGTAACACAAGAGAAGTATAAGAATAATAACAGAAAAAGTCCACAGAAAATTCCTACTTACACCTGAACATATCAACAATTGATTTCTGCCAGGGAAAGGAGGATGCACATCCCTTATAAAGGCAACCAACAAAATATCTTCCAATCCACTCTGATTCAACTTCCTATTCTGTTTTCCAGTGGAAAAAGTCATGTTAATGAAGGGATAAAATTTGTTTCCCCAAAGCTTTTAAACCTGTTGCCATATCTCACTAAATTAGTAGAAATCAATACCTAAACACAGCTGGGTTCCAGCAGTTTTCCTGAAGGCACACAGACAGGAACACAAAGATATCCTACAGGTTCTCTACTAGGTATAAAGCAGACAGACACCAGGGAATCTTTATCAGGCAGCTGGTACATGAACGTCCCCCATATGATCTGACAGAACATCTGACACAAAATCCAATCAATCATCAATATTTCTAGCAATTAAAAATTATAGGTTTCAACCCACTGAACTCTCAGGAATTTCCTGGCAGAAAGGTAGCTTAAAGAAAACTTTTTAAAATTCAAATTATTTCAAATCTGGACCAGCAATGCACATCCATAAAAAAACCACACTGTAGGGACAATGAGGTCACAAGTAGCATCATATGTTAAGGTACTGGCATCAAGAAAACTCAGTCATACCAAACCCTTTGTAAGAAAGAAGTATACCAGGAAATGCAGCCCACATCCCTCCACAATCAATTAACCACTTCCTTTGAAGCACTGAATATCCTGCACTTTACATACTACAGTTACATATTGATTTGCAAGTCATAATGCCACTTTTTTTTTTTTATAATTATGGTTCCAACGTTTACTGCAAGAGATCCAATTCATCTCAGACGTCTGGCAAAACTCACCTGCACAGTAAACCTAATGCTTTTCAAATCTACCTTTCTGATTAGCACTGGATCCATGTGGGTCATTTTGTAGGTACAGCAAAATACAGCACCTAGCATCCATAAATACAATTAGGATTAGCAATCTGGGGCAGGATATCTTGTTTTAGTAATAATGTCAGGTAACCATCATTCCCATTTTTACATATATCCAAACCATGTCAATTGAAATATTAAGTAGGCAAATCACTATGTTTTCTATTGTACTCATTTTTCCTATTTCCCCCTTATTTCATCATCATATAATATTATAGGTAATATACACCCGAAGTTTTTAGATTTAGTTCAGCATCTCCATTCCTACATCCTGTTTGCAAATCAAAATTCCACTGATTTGGACCTACCTTGCTAAAAACTTTGTTCTTTTCTACAGTCTAAAAGGATATATTTTCTGAAGGGCATTAAGTGTCCCCAGGCTTTCTTCAATATTTGACACCTTCTTCCACCCCCAGAATATCTCTTCTTTGCATTTAGACTATTGTAGACTATTTCATCATGTTTAAGTACTCTTTCTGGTAAATATTTTAACTTTTTTCCTCAACTATGTTTGTCAACTATTTAAAAACCCCTTATGAAACTGATACCAATTGCATCTTCTGCAATAATTCTTCTGCCATTAAACTCAACATTTCCTAATTATTAATACTGGAACTGAGCATATAAATTAGAATGCAGCCCTTAAACTATTAACAGAGTTTGGTAGACTTGGCAGCTACTGGCTTTTCCATGTAATTGGTGCCTTGTAGCAGAACCTTAAAACTCAGTTAAGACAAAAAAATGTTGTATTCTTAGACTTAGCAATTAATCAACACTTAACAAGAGTTGAATCAAGAATTAAATTGTATTATCAGTGCAGAATGATGCTCTGAGGACACAAATGAGCAACAGAGATAAGACATCTAAATCAGACCCTTGACAAATTGTTATGTGGAAGTTTTAAACATGCCAATGAGTAACAAAGGTGATGAAGCTTCTTTCAGGTAATTCCTAGTTGTCAACTACCAACACTTCCAGACTCACCCAATAACTGCAGTTATTGGATTAAACGCATGAGAACTACCAGCATATTTTATTATTTAGTCATTAAAACACTGGGTGAATATATATAGATTGGAGCTCTTTCTCTCTGGTGTTTTCAAGGGACTCTCAACTGACAAAGCTCAAGAACTGTGAGGTCCTTGGATAGAGTAAAGCTGTGACAACACTTCTGGCTTCTTTCAAAGCAGTCCAGAAATTCCCAGTGAAAAACTCATAACAAATCTGCTGTTAGCAACACAAGGCGCTGTGTGGAACCACATTCAGTAAAAGCCTTTCAAACTGTGCACACTCAAACCTGCTATTCTAAACAGCAATGAGCTACCCTAAGAAAAATATTGTAGGTCTGCAAAAAAATAGTTGAAAATAGACTAAGAAGACCTTAAGAGGTCATCTGATCTATCTCCACAACCAAAGCATGATCAGCTATTCCTACAATGCTGCTCACAAGACACTGATGTCTAAGCCCTTAAATCTTCAGGAGTTTTCACAATCTATTCCAGAGCTTAAATAAAATATAAGGCTTTAATAGGATCTGAATTAATGACTTGTGCTCTAACTTCTGAGCTGTGAAGCCACACAGATCCAAAGCACTTACCTAAATCCTGACCTGATTAAAATTTACTAGATGTAAACAGCAGAAGTGAGCCATCATCTTAGACTTCTCTAGCTGCTCTCTTATAGCACTTACACAAAACATTTTGCATATACTGTTAGAAATAGTACATGTAAGTATTAAAAACTCCTTATTAAAAAAAAATCCCACAGGTATTTTTATATAAAACTTTGTTAACTCAAGTTCCATGAATTCCACATAATTTATTCTCAATTTTATTGTCTAAGGTGACTGACTTCTTCCTTTGCTGAGTATTAAAAGAACAGATGTTGAAACTTGCCTCTCCACAGACAACCTCAGATAAAAGCCATTAACTTGCAAATCATTTAGGTACAAAGCCAAACTTCTTTAAGTTAGGATACTTGGGCAACTTTAACTACATGATTTCATAAACCCTATCTACTTTGCCACCTTTTTCCTATCTAATATGACTCAAGAGTATAGTTTAACAATACAGAAAAGCAATCCTCTTTCCTGCACTGGCATTTGTCCAGCACAGTGTCAAGTCATGTTAGAAAAGAATAGTAAAAAGGTTTGCAGCTCTCAGCAAGTTTAATTCTCTGAATTAACTCATCTTGAGGTCAAACAAATGGCACAACACTACTCAAGACGCTGTACATATACTGTCATAAAATCTTTGTCTTGGACAAGCAGTCTATGTAGCTCCAAATCATGTGTGGTCATGTGTTCACAAAAAAAACCAAAACAAAACAACCCACCCAACCAACCACTCAAAAAATAAGAAAAAGACAGGGAAGAGAAAGTGTCATTTAGTTTCCTACCTGTACAAGTAGATGGGTAGAAAATTATTACACGTAACACATCAATTTAGCAGCCTTAGTAAAACAAAGCAAAAAACCCCCATAGCACCTAACCTCTGTTCATCTGCTCCAAAGAGGAAGAAGAAATACACACCTTAGAAATCATCTACCTCAACATATCCAATTACAGCTGCACACCTGAAAATAGAAGAGATTCCTTCTGCTTGCACACATAATCTTAAGAGAGACTCTGGCACCTGATAGTGTACAAACCTTATTTACCAAGCCTGCACCTGTACAAGAAGGCAGGTGCACCTCATCTTCCCTGCCCCCAGCAGTCCCAGGCCCAGGGAAATGCCCTGTGGCTTCCTGGGCTCCTGCCAAAGGACTGGATGCACACGAGGAGGAAGTGCCAGACCCTTCCCCTATGAGCAGGGGCAGCCAGCAGGCACAGCAAGGCTGTGTGCTGCAGTTCCCCGTGTTGCACACACAGATTTTCAGATGTGAGCTGGTTTCTCAGAATGCATGATAAATTCAAAGGGTGAAATTTAATACTGCAGTCAACTAAAGCATTACTCTTTACACTTATTTTATAATTTATTATTTTGATACATTCTGCTAAGAAGAGAGAATAAGCTGTGGAACAACTTCACTATTTCCTAAAATTCAGGATTTCTGAAGTGACTATTTAACAGTCAGCTACAGGAAGACAGGAGGAAAAAGAATCCCCGTGAACCTAAAAGCATAGTTTCAAAAGTAATCTAAGTTCTAACAGTAACTAATCTTGGCAAACATGTTATGCAAGAAATAATTCAAATAATATTTACATCCTAAAACCACCACCTCCTAAATTTGCAGGACAAAGAGGGTTTTATTTTTCAGAGCTATGAATTGTTGGATATTTAAAATCACAAAATACAATTTCTTCACATCATCTGCATATAGCTAAGCATGTTTCAACAAAATAATGCTTGGATTAAATTATTTAAATTCTTTTAACATTTATTTTAATTTAAACTTAGAAACTGTCAGGAAACAGACCTAGACCATAGTAATGTATTTTTAAGATACATATTTACATATTTTTAAGATACATATTTACACAATTGAATGGATTCACTGAATAAATAAATTAATAATTTAAAAAATGATAGCACATTTCCTCCAAAAATAGTTAAGTGGAGCATTAGGCATACCACAGAAGTTTCCTGCATCAAAGGCAACATACAGTAACTCTTGATAGGAATGAACTAGCAGTAACTTTGTGGTTAGTAGGTCCCAAGAAATCAGAGCTCACGTAGTTCTACAACAGACTCCATGAATGATGCTAGATGGGGTCACTAAGCTGTTGAGCCTCATTTTCCCATCTGTTACACAGGATTTTTTCTCCCCTCTGTTTCCAATGGGTGAGGCATTTAATCTCATTTCAGGGAATAAGGAGAGAATAAGTAGCATGGTATCATATATACAAGCATATAGCACAGCAACTGTGGTACTCAACCACTTTGCCCAAACTTAAAAATTCCCTGAATGGATTCTAACTTTTTCCAGTTTTACTGATTAAATTGTTCTCCTCTTGAAAGTCACCAGGATTAAAACCAATTATACAAATTTACTCTGGCCTGAAAAACTGCTTAAAAGTTTCACTATTGGATATGGCTATGAATTATATCTGGTGAAGAAAACACGCCCCTCCCCCTGCCAAAAAAAAAAGCCCCAAACCCCAAACAAAACACATCCCCCAACCAAGTGCCACAGAAAAAAAACACAACTCCAAACCAGTATCTTGAGTGAGTTCTTAAAGCTGGTAGATCTGCCAACTGCCACGAGCAGTCAACACACAAATCTAATATTTTTGATGAGCAGAAATAATTAAACACCCACCATAGTCTATGTATCATTGTGACTTTAAGTCAAGCATTTCAAATGACAAACAACTACAGTCAGTGTGACAGACCACAACCAATTCAAAGATAACAGACATGCCTTTAAATGTGTCAATCTGCTTACATCTACTTTGTGCTACATGTCCCAGCTGGGGCAAGAAATATTGCTTACACTAAAACAAACAAAACAATAAGATAAGAACTGCCTATGTCATAAGAAAACCAACAGAACCATTCAAAGAAGTTAAACTCAACATCTTTACCAGGAAACCAAGAGCTGCAGGGAGCACACAGTAGTGCATGAAGGTACCGTGAAGGTACTGAATTCTACAAAGTAAAGCTCCTGCCTCCTCCTGCCCCACTCAGCTAACCACAGGACATCATCACTATGTCACAGACTAGGATTGTGTTAACTGAAAAACAAAGCAGTTGAAATGGTACCAATAAGGAAATGAACAATCTGAATATGTCCCCCTCCCCCAACACATTTCATGCAGATGATTTGTTTCTCAAGACAGGATTTACATACATGTAAGATCTGTTACCTGCCTGTCACAGCAGTTTGTGGAATATAGTGTATATTACTTATTACTTATTTAGATGAGAATTAAATTTCCAATTCCCACTTTTAACTCAGTACAACAAAACATCACCACACAAATCAGTGAAAAATTCAGACCAGAATGTACCATGCCGACAGCAGTTAGGCATAAGAAGTGACAGCCAAGTGCTGCACGTAATTTTGTCCATAATGGATAGTCTTCAAAATCCCCACAGTCCATTTAGGTGATTCCACTTTAGATTTAACTATTTACCTGTGTTGGCTGTACCAAAAATGACTGCAAATATAGCCTTTGTTCCTATGGCAGACAAGTATAACACTGATTACACAGTACAGAATGGGAAGAGACAATCACAACCACAGGCTCAAGGGTACAGGTGGCAAGACATCTGACAAATTTCAGCTTCCAGGCCAGAAATATATATTGACACAGAGAATGCTACACTGACAATCAGAATGAAATTACAAAGCAAAATTAACATACTAGTTTCTTTAAAGTATCAGCATGACTGTTAAATACTAGCATCCCATGTCTATTGCAAAGTTCAAATAATCCTTGATACAGAATATAAAACAAAAATTTGTGAAGGAAGATTCATACCACCTATTTAAACATCTGAACAAGCGACCATAAACTCTGTCAAGAGCAGTGGAAAAAAAATAAACTTTGTCCACAGCCAATTTGGAGCATCTAAATTAAAACTTCTAACGATAGCTGTCACAAACGCTTCCCAGAAAGTCTGGCAAATGGTATCAACATACTGGTGTCCAAAATTTGGCTGCCATAACTGTATCCATTCTCCTCCAGTTGATATTAATATGCATAGCTGGGAGTACAGATCAAAGGATCAGGCTAGTTATTCAGGCATTCAAATGCAAACTCCAGTCATCAATACTTAATTTCCTCAGAAGCAGATGACTTGCAATAACAGGCATATTCTCACCATGAAAAACAAACCTATGCTTATTATGAATCCTGAGTATATCCTGTGTCAATAAGACAGCATCATTCCAAAAGCTTTAAAGGTGCTGTGATTTACAACATGAAACTGAAACTACACATATTATACAGACAAAATATTTAAAAATAGTGTAACAACTTTACATATTGAAAAAGCTGTCAGAGATGCAATGAGGATCACTGACCTATTTGCACCTGTAGAAACAGAAGTCCTGAAGATGTTTTTTGAAAACTATAAAGCCACACTTTATCTAAAAAAATTGTCTGTTTTATTCTTTAAGAAAGACTATATCCTACTGTTCTGCACACCTAAGTTACAGCAGCTGTTTGTGGTTAACTACACTTTCAAACTAAAACTATTTAAAGGTATTCTAGTCCTCCTCCTAAATTTGCTCACCCATCACAAAATATCACCTCCAGTTACAGTGGTACCACTGTAACTCTGTAACTACAGAGTCGCAGTGGGAAACAAATGAAAAATCAAGTCAATTAAAATCTCCATGAGTTTTTAAGACAAGGAAAGTGTCTGAGCTGAGTTTTAGAGCTCAACAATTTGTAATTCCATATGTGGATAATACAGAGTTACAAGAACAGTATCAGCAAATCTGAGAGGTTAGCAGAAACGCTTTACTCACAGTTACAGCTAAAGACATTATTGGTATCAAACTATGACTGAAATCACAATGAGTTTCAGGCAAATGTGAGAATATTTTTGCCCAAGGATACTCTTGCAGAATAGGGTCTGTAATTAGGATATTGCTATGCTACAGATAAACACAACTCATGCAAATCAAAAATCTAAGTTATGTATTTAGGTCACTTGTCTATGTATTTGAATTAAACTTACCTATTTTTACTAAAATATCTCTTCTTAAAGTCATTTAAGCAACCTTTTAAAGTAACTTTTTCCTTTTGAGTGTCATCTGAGAAGCTTTTGCAGGTGCAGCCTGGTCTTTTCAAGAACTGCTTATTCTAGACTAGGGCCTTGGAGTGCAAACCTGTCAGTTCATGCTGTTTTATGTTTTACTAGCGGTCCTAGACATTTTTTGGTGATAAACTACTGTAGACTCAGGTCAATACAAAAGTTTAACTATTTTTAAGGAAGTGATAAAATACACTTGTTTCAAGAAGTTTATGACAGTAATTTAAACACAAATTATGTCTGAAATATCCTAAAACAAGTAGCAAAATATAACCATGCATGTACACACATTGCAAATAACAATCGATTTTTCTAGCTATCTAGCATATATACCATTATTCAAGTTAGACCACTTGCAGTAAGTATCAAAGACTAAAGCAACAGTCCTTTTCTCTAAATGATTAATCTTAAGTTTTTTACCCCACCCTCAAGCATCACACTACTATTATAGTTACTCCCAATTTAAAATCATCTAAGATCACTACTCCAAAAGTCAGTGAATAACTAACACGAATTTAAAAGCAACTACAGTATCTGGAAAAAATTTAAAAGATACATGTGCCTGTCAGATCTGAACTGTAGGTTCTTCTGACTCCCTGAGATACCGTGACTTTCGGTAGAAGAATGACAAGACAAAGATGAGAAGGACAAATCCTGATACTGCAGAAACTCTGCATTGGTCTCCCTTTGCTCCTCTCACTAAGGAGAGAGTCCTAACCTTGCGACTAATTGTTGTGAGCTGGCCTGGGTCCACACCGTTCCACATCAGCATCACTTGAAGCAGCCTGGCTGCATATCAGCTGGAGCCGATTCAGGTCGAAGCTGCACTGTCAGAAGCAGCTTTTTCTTTCCAGACGGAATCTGGTCACAAAGTAGCACACGCACTGTGGGCTACTAGGGACTCACGGAGCAAGCACAACTGATCGTATAGGTGCAGTGTCTACGTAGATCCAAACCAACAGTAGAAGGAAAAAAAAAATTAAAACAGCTGAAAGCTCGGTCGCAAGTGACTCTAGTTTCCAGCCGCTCTCATTATTCCAGCCTAGGAAAGCCGACACGCGTCCTGCCTAACAAGGACAGGCACAACACACACTCCCCGCTACCACAGCGGGATACCCACACTGGCGTGGCACCCCGGGGATGTTCCCAGCAACGCCACGGAGCACAAAGCTTCACCCATGTCTCATCACCCCTCACGTCCTTGCGGTTTCCCAAATGCTTGCGAAACTGCCGACAACCCCATTCTGCCGAGATAAGGGGGCAGCGGCACCGGGCGGGGACCCACACGGGGAGCGGCAGCAAAGCGAGGGCACCGGGCAAAGGGAGGGCAGGCCTGGCCCTCCTGCCCACCCCGAACTACGCCGGCGGAGGCGGCGGGGCCGCCCTGGGAAAGGAAACTCGCCGTGACAGTAACCAGACACCGCGCTGGAACAAAAGCGCCCGAGCCGGCGGCCACCGCGGAGGCAGGTTACTCCCTCCCGGGAACGGGGCGGAAGGGGAGGGAGCGCGCCGGGAGCAGCCCGGTCCCGGGAAACACGCCCCGAGCCCGGCGCGGGCGGGGGAGTCCCGGCCGGTGCCGGCCGTGAGTCAGTGCCCCGGAGAGGAAGCGGCGTGCAGGGGCCGGCGCTCGCCGCGCTCTCCCGCCGGGCCGCTGCCGCCCGGCCCCGAAACCTCGCGGGGGGAAACTCTGCCCATCCCCTGGGCAACGGCGGCACAGGGAGTCCCGGTCCCGTCCTCTCCTCACAACTTTCTCCGCAGCACCCCCCCCGCCCGCCCCGTACCTCGGTGCTGCTTTCGGCCGTGCTCTCCACAG